>RJWM01002903.1:0-120513 GCA_004363535.1 Dasyprocta punctata
ACTATGATATAAGGCATAAATCCACAAAATTGGGCCCAGGCAAGCTTTTTTATATTCCAACTTACCAAACTGAGCCAAAAGAGAGATCATATCACATGCAAACCACCTTGTGTGGAGTGAACACTCCAAATGGCAAAGTTAGAAGCATGGAACTCCATTTTAATTTATATAGTAAACATTAGTAGAATTTATCTTTCCCATAAATTTTAGATTAAAAAAAAAAACTGTAGCCAGAATTTCTTACACGCTACTTGGGAGAGATTTTTCTGATGAGAGAAGGACTGGACATTGTAGGCCATGGGGCCAAAGTAGCTGCAAAGCCTGGGTCTGTCTTTGTCTTTAACCTTTGCAGACACTGTATTCATGACTTGAGGCAAAAGCTTCACAAAAATAAGCAAGGTATTTGTGCCCAGGTTCCTCATACTTGTAACTGTGAATTTCACAGAAGTACATGGAGCAGAGTAACTCAGTTGGAACAAGATATCATTTAGAGATCCAAGCACAGGCGTTGTTATGAATTGGGCCTTTAATGTCCCCCAGAGGACATGTGTTAAAGGTTTGGTCTCAAACCACAGGACAATTGAAAGGTGGCAGAAATTAGAACATTGGGCCTGGTGGTAGAAAGTTAGGTCTTTGGGCATGTGCCCTCACAGGGGATCTTGGCATCCTTGCCCTTTCTTTTCTCTCCTTTATTTCCAGGTTCTGAGTGGTGAAGATTGATCCTAGTGCCTTCACCACTGCCATGAAGCTACAAGGCCAAGAGACGATGCCCTGAATCCTCAGGAAACATGAAACCAAAAGTCGAGGAAAACTTTTCTTTCTTTTAAACTATATCAGGAATTTGTCACAGTGATTCAAAAGCTGACTAACACAGTTTCATATGCCACTGTAACTAGTCGTTTTGGTTCTTGAATAAGGTGACCAAGAAAATCACACCTATCTCTGACAGTAAAGTTTCAGTGAAATTACTATTTGAAAGCATATAGATTTGGTCTATTTTCATCACAGTATATAAGTCATATACATTTTATTTTATTTAGTAATGTTAATTAATTAATTTTATTCTATATTACTATAAAGAGGATTCTATAATACCAGTTTCAAATCATCTAGGAAACAGCTGGTCAATATTCCCTCCCTTTCACTGGTTATGACACAAAATTGTGGTGACTACTGAGCAGAGTACATACTGGGTGGAGTTTCTGGAAAATAGTTTTACTGAAAAACTGTCTCTTCTGAATGTTTATGCTAACTATTTAAGAGTGACATCCTAAATAATATATACTTTGTTATATAATTATAATATGTAATATGTGAGGTCAAAAAGGCTTTGATATTTTTGATAGGATAGTGTATATTATTTTACTAGCATCACTGATTTAGGATTAAGTATGGTGATCCAGTTGTTCACTCTACTGGATGTTTATTTCCTGGAGTTTCTTAAAATATAATTCTACAACACTCAAGCCCAAACTTAGAATACACAGTTTATTTTCAAATTCTTGGGCACTCAACTGATTCAGTAAATATTTCATGTTGCACTCCACTTTCTGATTTTTAAAAAAAGTTTCCAATTTTTAAAACACCTGACATCATAGGTGATACTTACATGCACACTATAGTTTGAAAACCATAAGGGCATAGGAAGCCATTGGTGCTTTGAATGCAATCTAGCAAAAGTTGGTGAAGGATCTTTAGGAAATGTGAACATTTTATCCAGTGTAGTATAGTTAAGGAAAGAGAACTCGAGTGAAAATTTCAGCTCCATTTCAAAGGATAAACATTTGAGAAAGCACATAGCTTGAGAGGGTTGAACTTCTTTTGAAATACAACTTGGAGTGGGATGACCTGAGTGTAGTATCTAAAGATGCCAATATGACTGTTTTTTTAAAGACCTCTCTATGTTCTCATTTCAAAGTTTCATTTCAAACTCTGAGTACCATGGTATTGAATTGAGCTCGTCCATGGAAGTAGGAACACTGGTCACATGGTTTCCTGTGCTCTCAGACTCCACTGCTGTGGAGAATGCACAGAGGTGAAGTGCATGTTAGTCTTCCAAAGGATATAAATGTGCTGTCTTCCACCTAAGGAAGAAAGACTGTCTATAAAACCTTGAATTTAAAGAAAAGATTAATGTAGTTAGTAGGAAAAATTAGGGTGATGAATAAAGGTGGGTTGAATGGTTTTACTTTGCAATCGTGTAGATCAGTTTTCTGAAATGTGTTCTCTTCTCTGATTTTTTTAAGTGAGGATGGATGCAGACTTGCTGGATAAACCAAAGAAGACTGTGAATTCTTCAAGTAAAGGAAGTTCTAACCTTCAGGGAGATCTCTTGTGTTTACCCTGTTGTCAGCCATGGTCCATACTTCTTATATTTGCTGGTTCTGAGCCTAACAGTTGTTGAGAGTTCTGGGAAGAGTCATTCATTTATTCACTAACTTGGGTGTTAATCCTGTTTTATCCAGCTTGTTTGGTATTATCCTCACCTGCTGTTTGTCTATTTCATAGTTTCATCCTGATGATTTTCATGTTCTCTGATGTGTTTTATTTGTATTCATTCAATAAAAATTTAAGAGAGGTCCTAGGTAAATAGAAACAGCAACCACGTTCTTTGAATTGAATATATTAGCTTCTTTAAAAAAAGAAAAAAAATACTAAAGCTTATTAATTATACTGAGACAGCATTTCAGAATTTAGAGAAACAATAATAAAAACCAGATAGCTACTGGAAAATTGTGAAATAATAGTTATTATTTGAAGTTTAGAAACAAAGGAACTGGCCCAGCACAGGAACCACCATTTCAAGAAGTTCCCAAAATGTGGATGGAGTTCTGCTGTGGTTTGTGTTGAGATGTCCCTCAAAAGCCTCATGAAGTCATGAGGGAAGGCTTCTAGAGTTTGTGATTGATTCATGATCCAATGCTGGAATTGAGGGTGAGATTGCTATACCCACCTTAGGACAGGTAGCCTGCATACAACATAAGGAACAGAAAGAGGCTTGCCTGTCTCTCTCTCATTTCTCACTCATTGCTTTTGAAATGTTGGCCCTCTTCCACACTACCCTGCCCTAGAGCCAGCCAATTATGGACTGAAACCTCTACAAACTGTGACTAAAAGTAAATCTTTCCTCCTTTAACCTTAGATATCAGGTATTTTCTTTCAGTAACAATAAATTAACTAAGACAGAATTTGGTACCACAGAAGTGGGGTTATTGCTGTGGCTCAGGTGCCTTTGGGAATGGCTTTTGGGAAGAGTATAGAAGTGTTTGGAGATGCCTGCTGAAAAAATATAGCTGAAATGCCTTAGACTGTACTGAATGGGAGATTCTGGTCAGAACTCAGAAGACCAAAAGGCTGATAGAAATCCTGCCAGTAAAGACCAACCTCAGGAGATTTTCCTGGGAAGAAGGACTGCATTGACTGTTGGATGTCACACAAGGTGTGTCATGGCGTGGAAGAAAGTTGGGCTTCATTTTGTTCAGGTTAAGAGACTTTGTGTGAGACTGAGTTTAAGTGCAGCGGAACAATTATTCTGACATAAGAAATTTCAGAGCAGTCTAATGTTGAGGCCATAGCATGGCCACTGATGGGGGCTTTAAGCCAGATTTATGTTGTGAATCAAGAGCAAAGAGCCCATCAGAATGATTTAAAATGTGAGTTTGGCCAGAAAGGAAGTTCAGTAAAACTGTGGACTGTAAAGATATAGAAGAAGAGATACTGATTGCTGAGAAGGAACAGGAGGATAGAAAAGTTGGCCTGAGGGCATCACAAGAAGCAGCAGGATTTCACACTTTGCAGCTATAAAACTGTAAATGTGAAAGATTTTGCTTTTGGAGAAAGTCCCAGAATACCATGTTCTAGAATTGTGGCAGCCTAGAGAGTTTGTTTCTCAGAATTGAATTCATAGTGTTCAGCAATCCAGACAATCAACCCCTACAGCCAAGAGAGAGGGAAGCCTGGTTACTGTTCCAGTTGTGACTGGTTTTAGGGGCAGGCAGAATGAAAGGATTGTGGGATTAGGAAGGCTTTGGTCAGATTTTGAAAGAAGAGCTGGGAAGCCAGACAGTGTGACCTTGAGAGGGCAGTGCATGGAACTGATGGTGAAGTCAGAGGTACAGTAGAGACCCTGAAAGTCTGGAGAATTCAGGAATAGGGATCATTTGAGGAAAGCTACAAGGAGAAAACAGAACGGGCCCAAAAAAGAAACAATGGGAGATAAAGCTACTGGCAGTGCCATAGCGACAGAGCTACCCAAGCACTTTGGAGTTCACATCTTGCCACAGGTTGCTCAGATGCTTCACATGGAAATGAAGGTCTTAATATTTGCCCTGCTTGATTTTAGACTTGCTTTGTTCCCATTCCTTTGTATCACCCTGTTTGTAACTTTTGGAATAGAAATGTTATAAAACATAGGAAGAATCAATAGAGTGAAAATGATCATACTTTCCAAACTACTATGCATATATAATGTAATTCCAATCAAAATACCAAGAACATACCTCATGGATGTAGAGAAAACAATCATAAAATTCATTTGGAACCAGATGAGAGGTAGAATAGCAAAAGCAATTCTGGACAAAAAATACAAGACAGAGGTATCCCAATTCCTGACTTGGAATTATATTACAAAGCTACTGTGATATCAAAGGTACTCCCAAAAACAAAATAAAACAAAACAAAAGAAGCAACAAAAATAATAGAAACAGACCTGAAAATCAATGGAACACATTAGAAGATACAAAAGCACCTCCAAACACACTCAGTCACCTATCTTTGATACAGGGGCCAAACATCTTTGGAAGAAAGATAATCTCTTTATTAAATGTTGCTGCAAAAACTGGCTTTCCACATTGTGATGATTATACCTAGACCCATGTCTCTCACTATGAACAAAATTAGAATCAAAATGGATAGAATAGGACAGAACTCTTGAATCATATAGATGTAGCTGAAGACTTTATGAAAAAAATCAATCACACAGGAAACAATACAAAGAATTAATAATTGAGATCTCATATTATTAAAAAACTTTGCACAGCAAAAGAAACCCTTAATAGCGTGAAGCAACAGCCCATAGATTGGATTTTCCTCAGACAAAGGGCTAATATTCAGAGTATATAAATAATTCTAAAAATATCAGACCTCCAAAATTTAAAGACTCATTTTAAAAACAGACAGTTGAAAAAATAGAAAGTTCTCAAAGAAATACAAATGACAAAAATTATGAAAAAAATGTTCAATATCACTGGTCATTTGAGAGTACAAATTAAAATAACACCTCACCCATAAAAAATGGCTATTATCAGGAAATAAGCTAATAACAAATTCTGGAGGGACTGTGTGTAAAGGAACACTTTTCTGCTGTTGGTGAGAGTATAGATTGATGCAACAACTGGAAATCAGTGTGAAAATTCCTCAAAAATCTAGGAGTAGTAGTTTCATTTAAACTAGTGATTCCCCTTCTTGGTATTTTCCCAAAATAATTAAAAGTACACCACAGTGATACATGCACTCCAATGTTTATAGCAGCACAACTTTTAATAGTTCAGTCTTGGAAACAACCTAAATGCCCATTAACCAATGAATGAATAAAGAAGATGTGGTATTTTTATACCATGGAATACTACTTTGCTATAAAGAAGGATAAACTTGAGAAATTCATAGGCAAATGGATGCACTTTGAGACCATACTCTTAAGCGAAATATGTTGGACACACATGCTTAAACATCACATTGTTTCTGTATTGTGAGAAACCAGAAGTGTAAATAAGGACCAAAATATATAATAGATATTGGGAAATGGTAATAAAATGTTCAAATGGGAAAGGGAATGGGAAGGAGAAAATAAGTAAGGAAAAAGAAAAAAATAGCAAAATGAGAAAATGGAAACTAAGCTTTTTTTTTTTAATAAGCAGGAAGAGGAGTTGAAGGGAGGGGAGAGACAACAAGAATAATCTAGATAAAGTTAGCCTTTGTTTTATGAATGGCCTCAGGTATGAATAATGTGGGTTACTACTGGAATTTTAGGTTTAAGTAACAACAGAAGCCTTGAGTTATGATCTGAATACCAGCCCCTAGGTTGGTCATAAACAAAGACTCCAGATGCCAGAAAATCATGTTTAAGCGGATGTAAGCATCAGTCTGAGCCCAGATGCGTGTGTTTGTGGATGGGATTCCAGTCAGTGCTTTACATAAATCACTATGATTAGTGCTATCAAACTGGTTCTAAAGAAGCTAAGGAAGGAGGGGCAGGTTAAAAAGCAATAACAATGGAAAAGAAGAAGAAAATTTTGAAGAAATGTGAGAATGGTGTTCACTAATATGTACAGTATGTCAAAATCCTCCATGTCAACATTCTTACAGAGAAAAGATTTACATAAGGAAGCTAGTGTTGCTAAAGGTGTTACTCAAATTAGTAAGCCATTATCAGCAGTGGTAGATGAGGTAGAAAGGCTGTTATCATTGTGGATAAGCAAAAGACAGATAGCTAGATATAGCCTGAGTCTATAATTTATGGAAAAGCTAAGGCTATAAATGCAGATCTTGCCAAGTACAGGTCACTAATGACTGATAACAGTGAAATATTTTGTGCCAGTAAGGGGTGGTTTCACAATTTTAAAAGTTCCTAGCATAACTGGGTGCGGTGAAGCAACCAGTGCTAAAAAAAGTGCTGATGAAAACTACTATACCATTTTGAAATGATGGCACAGAGAAATGACTTCTGCTCTCATCAAATTTTCAGATGTGAGGAAACAGCCTTTTCTGGAGAAAATTCTCAAGAGAACATACAATACCCAGGAAGAGAAGAAAACGCCAGGCCACAAACCTACGAATGAGTAGGCTAACCTTATTTCTATGTGTCAGTGTGAGTGGTGACCTCTAAATAAAGCCTCCCTTGGTTTATTGCTCTGAGACCCCTACAGTGTTCAGAAAATGTAACATCATGAAGAAAAGGCTGGGGGTCATGGGGAGAGCTAATGAAAAAGCCTGGATGACAAGAGAACTTTCCTTGAGTGGAACAGGGAGGCTTTCTGTCCTGCTGTTAAGAAATACTGAGAGGGCAATGGTTTACCACTCAAGGCTCTCCTCATATGGACAATGCTCCTGCTCACCCATGAGATTTGAAAGAATTGGCTAAAGAATTCCTATGGCTCTTAGTCAAGTTTCTCTCACCTAATACAACTCCTCTAGTGCAGGCTATTGGCCAGCAGGTTATAGCTAACTTTAAGAACCTATACATCAAGGAACTGTTCCTGAAGTGCTTTCAGATGGTCTCAGATACAGATTTAATGCTTAAGGAGTATTGGAAGGAACATTAAATCATCCTTTCCTGTGTGGGTTTAATTGAGAAATCCTGGGCCAATGTCTCTCTAAGGATGCTGAGATCTGCCTTGAAGGAAGTATGACCTAAGATTATACAGGAGAGTGCTGTGGATATAGCTCAGTGGCGTAAGCACATACCTGGCAAGCACAAGGTCATAAGTTAGATCCCCAGTATAAAAAAATAAAATAAAATAAAATAAAATAAAATAATACAGTAGAGAGAGTTTGAAGGTTGTATAGAAGAGCCTGACCCTTGAATTGATCCTGTGGCTGATGACACTGTCACTATAGCAGAGTACACAGGCCTGCAGGTAGACAGTGGGGAAGTTGAGGAACTGGTGGAGGAACACTCAGAAGAATTGTCTACAGAGGAACCTAAGCAACTCCTGGCTGAGCAACAGAGAATGTCAGCTTTTTGTAGAGGAGCTTTCTGAAGAAGAAAGGAAGTATCAGTAATCAATGCAGATAAATACTTCTGAAATAATAGAAATCCTGGAAAAATGGACAGAGCTACAAACATTTGCAGAGAAGACCTACACATACAGAGAAAAAGCCAATTGTTGCATTCACTTGCTTAATGGAAATGTCATGTTGTACTAAAGAAAAGTGTTAAAGAGAAGGCAGAAACAGGCAACCTTACACCAGTTTTGAGTTCTGAAAAGTTTGAGACCTAGTGAGTCAGAAACACAGGCTAGTTGGCTACACACCTTCCTCTCCCAAGGAGAGAAAGGACATCAGAGACCAGATGCCTGATACTCTCATGGAAGGGACTCTGCTTCTATAATGATCTTCCCTTTCATTCTCTCTTCCTGCAAGTCAAAAATGTCAACTTGAATTATGACTACAATATGAAATTGTTGTTTCTGGTAAACTAGGCACATTTTATGACATTTGGTGAATATACTAGGAAAATAATTGCTATTTCTGGTAAATCATGCACATTATGCAATCTTTTTTTTATTATGGAAAAGTTCAGGATGCTTTGGGAGGTTTGGAATGCATTATGGGTATTTCCGTTATTTCTTGTGGGAAAAAAATTCTTGACTTTCAACCAACTTGAGTTACAATCTGTTCTTGTGAATGAATTGAGTTTATAATTCATAATTCTGTATATCAATTACAAGTACAAATTCCCTATGATAAATGTTATCACCATGTGTATGTAAAATGTATCAGTAAAACAAATTTAAAAAAAAGAAAATAAGGACAAGAAGAAAAAGAAATGAAGCTAAAATGAAACAGTTTACTCACTTGGCCTTAATTAATGAAAAAAGAGCTGGAATTTGACTCAATTTCACAATCCCAGTACTTCTATTTGTAGAAAGAAATGTAGGTATAACAGTATAATTAGATGAAGTAAAAATATTTTTAAATTCCCTAGAATAAAAAATAATAGAAGTCAAATATTCATTTGCTGTCACTGTTTTTCTGCTCAGAATTACGTTGATTTCCACGTAACTGTAATTATAGTGGACACTCATTTAAAAATTATTACTTATCTCTTATTTTGACCCAAAGACTCATATTAAATTGTTGCAGTTACATACTTTTTTTTGCATTTGTTTTAGTGTTATTTGGAACAAGTTCGACAACAGAAATTTCAGTTGAAGAGGGGCAGATACTTTTATGTTTCCCAATAAATTGACAAATTGATTTTCAAATGTTTCATTCCAATTAACATGCATTTGATAGTAAACACTATTTCTCTGTAACATTATGGTAATTACTTAGCTTTGCAAATCATTTTTAATGAGCCAGGTTTTGCAATAATTTGTCTTAATATATAGGATGTGAGAAATTAAGCTTAGCAGTCACAAATATTAAAAAAAGAAAAAGTTTTACTGTGAAGTCTAAATCTTATATAAGATGGCATGAAAAAGCTAGCAGCATGATAATATAATGCTGATCTTTAAAAAAATAGAATTTAATTTTAATAGTCTGAATCCTTAATTTTTTAAGTAATTCCTTGAAAACTAAACTCAGTGCCTGGTTCATAATCGTTGTTTAAAATGTAATAGTAAAATCAACTACTGCTTTCAGTTTTCAATAATATTATTCTAAAAACAAAATATATCATTTCTTTTAGCATGAATGACTCGGACATTGAAGGGCTTAAGACTTTAGCATATTAAGAACAATTAAAAGCTAGATAGTAGTTGGTGGAGAAGAAAATAAGAGAACATGACAGGCATAGTATTCAGCCCTAAATGACAGAACTACAAACCACATGAGTTAAAATTTATATAGTGTAAGTTTAATATGAGGAGAAACTTTATGAAAACTTAGATAAAATACAAATTCATAACAAGAGCTATAGAATTGCTGGTCACTTTATTATATATTTTGCATAGTTTTTGAAGGGAAGTTATATTCATAAACTTCTATCATTATGCTGCTCTGTGCTGTTCCAACTTTTCTTGAGTGCATTTCATATATCTGATATGCCAGTGCCCATGAGAGCCCCAGGCCTCCATACAGTGCAGATTAGGACTGGGTCAGCAAAACTGGCGATAGTGCTGTTATGCAAAATTATATTTCAGATAATGGCGTTCATCAATTGCATTTATCTATTTGTCTCTGAATCACTAAAATTCAAGGGCTTAAAATTTTTCTTTGTGTTGCCCAAAACAAAGCAATCAGTGGGATTTTGGCACTAGTTTTGAATATATTTATAACTTGGAAAAAAATAGAAAGCAAAATCTCTAGGACAGATTTGTTACATTTCCTGAGTTTTTGACCTCTAAAGATGTATAACAGTCAACATTCACATATTTTACCATCTTCAGGCTGAAAATATTTCTAAAAGTTGCATACATACTGAATAGGTATTGATGATTTTTTAAACAATAATGTAAAACTATTTATATAGCATTTACATTGTATTAGCTATTATATGTAATGTAGGAATGACAAAGTTCAGGGCAGGATGTGACTAGGTTATAGTATTTACACATAATTGTTTAATTGTCTCAATAATGTGATTGATTAAAAGTTACTTTCACACATTGATGCTCTGAAATATCCAAATAATGCAATTTTAAAAATCAAATACTTCAAGAAGTATTCTAAAATTTATATATTTTTCAGAATAAATCATGTTTATTTTAATCTTCACATACTAGAACAAAATGTTTTATACTCGATTAAGATAATAGTTACTTTTATAGATAACTTCACTTATTTTGCTTTACTGTTTTATTTGTTATTCACATGAGATATGAACTCATAAAATAAGAAACCAGTAAGGTCTGCATGTAGTTTTTGGAAACCCTGAATAGGAAGGAGAAAATGTGATTGATGTTTTTAGTAAGTAAGTAGATCAAAGGTAGGGAAGAGAATACTATTAAAGTATGTTCTAAAGTTCACTGCACTTTGAATAACTGACTTTGGAAAGTGACTCACGGACTTGGAGTGTGTGTGCGCCACCCAGATGCCGTCATGCAGGCACAGGTGGAAAGGGCGTGGCACTGATTAGGAAGAAAGCAAAGCCAGCTCTGATGGCCCTATCAATCATTCAACATTCTGAGGGCTTTATTCAGATTACAAATAACTTTGTAAGAAGTAAATGCTTCAGTTTTCCCATAATGTCCTTTAGGTATACAAATTGAAAATTCCCAAATAAAAGAATAGTCTGTTTAAGGAAGCAACTTACTTGATTACACAGTTATCTCACACTAGAGGCCTTTGAAAGATTCCAACTTGTTGATTAAGCAAGAACAGCACACATAGGAACAGATTTTTTTAAATGATAAAAAATAGGTTCATATTATTTCCAATTTGTCCCATCATTCTACCATGAACTGATTTGCTAAATACGTAAGTTCACTCACACTGATCTATATTGGTAGTTTTCTTTATTGTTTTTGTTTTGCGAATTAATTTTTGGAGTTTCCAAATTCCTAAATCTTTACCCTAGTGAAAAAACATGGTGCCTTCTCCTAAAGGGGCAGAAAAAAAATGATGAAGAACATAGATTCTCTCTTCTCTCCTACACCTGATCCTGCACATGTATCACTCAGGTTCTCCTGGATTTTCAAGATTCCTTGTAAAATGGAGATAGCTCCTAGATGTCCAGTTATAAAATGGATGCTCCAAAAGCAAAACAAAAACAACTGAAAAATAACAAAGCAATTGTCTCCTTTTTGATTCTCAAAGTCTTTATTTTTTAGTTTATACCCATGCTGTTGTCATGGTTTATGTCAGAATATTTCTCATGAAATGAAATAATGAAATGGAGTGTCTGTGTGTATACATGCATCTGAGGTGGGGATAATGTTAAGTATTAGATATGCTCCAATGTCCCTTCCTTTGTTTTAGTAACAAATATCATGACAGCATTTTTAGAAGTTAAATGTACAGTGAAAATATTTAATAATCACTCTCTTACCATTTTTCAAGACTATAATATGTTGTTGCTAACTTCCATCACCATGATGTTAAATGTTTCCACCACAGAAATGACAACTATGAGGAGGTAATAGATATTTTAATTACAAATATTTAGCTATCACATGTTGTATATATACTCAAAACATCATGATGTACACAATACATAAAATTTTATCTGCTAATTTACGGTAATTTTAAAGATAAGTTACAGTTCTAAATAATAGGTTTATCTTTTTTTTAATACTTCAATGCATCTTAGAACAACATTGAAACTCTGTTTTAAGTACTTGAGTAGGGATTTTACCTGGTCAAGTATTGTATCTTTACCTTTCATAAATTCTTTCTGAGACAGATGGTATTCGAACAGTCGAAATAGGTTAGACTAGAGCTTCCCAAGATGGAACAGGGATCAAAATCATCTGGAGATCTTTAAAAATCAACTTTTTTGGGCACTATCCTCAGAGGTTCAGGCTCTGTGCTTGAGATGGAACATGAGAATCTGCACACACAAACATTTCTGGATGTTTTGATGTGGCCGGTATAGAAACCATGTGTGCACAACTAAGACAAGGAGAGATACATGGTGCTCTTTGAAAGGTGCCTTTCTTCTGCAGCTGCCCCAAATACTTTGCAGCAGGGATGTGACTGTATCAGAAGCTCCACAGTTGACTGGGAGACAGGCTTGCTTTGGCTGCAGCTGCCTTTGACTGTGAAATGATCGTAGATAATTCTTCCCTCGCACTCCTCTGCAGCCCTCCTCAGTCAGGTCCATGAGGAGCCCCTCTCCCACCCATGAGGACCCTGTATGAGCAGCTCGCCATGAGGTCATCTGCACATTGTTGCCCCTTAGGCTGTAATAGTGCCACATAAATTCTGAGGAAGTTTCTGCCTGTTTTTTAGTATTTCTGTCTTGAATAGAGCATGCTGAACTGGGTCACACAAATGGCTACTAGTGCCAAATGTGGCTGCCAGCTAGGATACGGTGATATTGAAGATGGCTGGTAGCCAGAATGCAACGAATAATTCCTAAAGCCACCATCTTTGGTGGTTGGAAGAGTCTCCAAGGCCCACCAGTAATGGACACTCCTAAGTAGTGAAGGTTGTACTGTTAACAGTGAAAGAGCTACACTTTTTGATTGTATGATTTCTACACAAATTGAGTAAAAGAATGCTCAGCTGTTTCATGATGTCTTAGTGGTACATGGGGATTCACTCATTTAGAGGGCCTTAAAATAAAGGACAGTGGTGATGGTTAGTGTTCATCTTTTGTGGAACTAAGAATCTCCCCAGCCAGTGGCAGAATTCCAGGCACAGAATGTTTTCCTAGATTGGGTCAAGGTGAGCTCAGCTGTGGACCACTTATCAAATTTGCAGGCTCTTTCATTCCTGTGTGCTCCTCCTCCTGCTTGTTAGGATCTTTTAGCTGAAGTCTTCTCTGTGATGTCTTCTTCCACCTGTGAAGACCTCTTATTTTTATCTCTGTCTTGTAGTCACTAACCTCTAAAATGGGGTTTATTGTTAGCTGGTAGTGAGTTCTTCGAGAGTTTCATTTTAATCTGTTCATTTTTGTTGTCACAGACGTTGTAATTGAGCTTGAGCTTTCCTCAAAGAACTGTAGTTGCTTTTTAGGATCCTAAGTTTTAGATGCTATGATTTAATAATCACAAACATTTTGAAACTAAATGGCTTAGGCTCAAATCTCACCTTTGTAGCTTTCTGTCGATGTAACTGTGCGTAAGTTACTTAGTCTCTCTGAAACTGAGTTTAAATATGTAACAGTATTTACTAGCAATCCATTCTTTATAGATCTTCTGTGTTTCCTGAGTAAATGTAAACATTTTGGAATCATATCTATAAAGTAGGGTATTAGTACAGTGATACCTCAATTTACAAATTAATATTCTTTCCACAGTTATGGTCACAAATGAAACTGGACAAGAACTGAATCAAACTCAATGGTTAGATTAAATGTTGACCTTATAGGTAAATTTGATTCAGTTCTCATCCAATTCAGTTTGCAGCCAGAATCGTGGAAAGAATTAAATTCATTAGCTGAAGTACCACTCATAAATGTATGATACTACTATCACTAGACTATACTATCCATAATGGCAGTGATTTATGCTTAAATACTATTCGTTGGATCAATGCATTTCAGCAGTTTTGGGGGTTTTGTATTGTATTTAGTCACTTGAATTGAATTACAAGAAAATTTTCAGTTGAAAGATTATGTTAGCAAGAAGTAAATCAACATGTCATACATTTCTTATCATTCAATATAAAGTGCTTACATTTTAAAAAATATCCTCTACTTTAGGGCAGTTTTGTGTTTATAGGAAACTTAAGCAGAAGGTAAAATTCTGTTAGAACCTCCATGCTACCTTATGGTCTCTCTTATTATTAACGTCTTGCATTAGGATGGCATTTTCTTATAACAGACGAACAAATATTGCCACATGTTATCTGCAGCCTGTGGTTTATGTTATGCTCACTGTTTCTGTTGAGTTCTATGAGTTTTGACAAATGCATATTATCATGAATCTACTGTTGTTCTCGATCATATGGAATGATCTCATCACCCTAAAATGCCCTCTGTGCCATATATTCACCTCTTCCCAAACCTTTCCTTGACAACTACTAAACTTTTAGCTATGTCCATAATGTTACATTTCTTGGATATCATATAGTTTGAATCACATGATAAGCAGCACTTTGAACTGTCTTCTTTTACTTAGTAATGTATATTTAATATTCTTTCATATATTTTTATGGACTTGATAATTCCTTTCTTTTTATTACTGAACAACATTGCATTATACAAAGGCATTATGGCTTGCTTATGCATTCATGCAGTGACAGTTGTCCTCCAACTTTTGAATGAATCTAGTAAGTTTTAATGCAGGTTTTTGTGTGGACAAAATTTTTTTACTCCTTTGGATAAATACCTTCCAAATTGTCTATGCCATTTCAATTTTCACTAGCATTGATTTGAGTTTCTGTTGCTTTATAGTCTCACCAACACTTGGTGTTGTCTATACTTTGGATTTTAGCAATGCTAAGAGGTGTATGTATTTGCACTGTTAGTCATTTCATACCTATGAGATTTCAACTTGATTCCTCTTGGTTTTGTACTGGGAAGATAGTATACTGCTGATAACACACTGGTATATGCGTTATCAGGGGCTTTTTCAGGTTTCTAGTTGGAAGTCAACTTCAAGACAGCTACGTCAATCAAGGGCTTCAAGTGAGGTACATGCTATCACAACACCTGAGTTACCCAGGGAACATCCTAACTAGTCTTGAGAAGAGGGTAATGCATAGAAATAACTGATTTTAGACCTTATTTTAGTGTGTGTCGAATTTCATAATATTCAACTTCATAGCACAACATAGAAAGAAGAGAGAGGACCAGGAACCAAGAACCTTTAGATAATATATCTGATTTGGCACTACTTAATCTGTTGGCCTCAAGCAAGTCATTTAACCTCTGGAGCCCCAGAGAGTTGTACGATATGCTTTACAAGCTCCAAAGTCCTGTGATTCTAAAATCAATCTTACCACTGCTATACCAGTATAGAACAAGGGAAACGGAGCTCACATAGCCCATGCTTTGAGGCAGGCATTGTGTTTCATCAAGCAAAAAGCCCTCATGAGTTGTCGACAGCCTTTGAAGCGCTTGAGATTTGTGACAGGTGGCCTAAGGTAAAGTTCTTGGGGGAAATGTTGAAAATTTCAAAAACGAGATCCATGCATTTTCACAACTCAGGCATAGGGATCACAGCAAACAGAGCATCTTTGACGGGGTTAGGGAATTTGTGATTAGCTGCCACATAGCAGCAGGGATTTTGCAAGAGGAGTGAATTACACCCATTTCAAGATTCCTGGTTTACAGAAATGTTCTGTCTCACTGAGAGTCTTTAATGATTTTTTTCATTTTAGGTGGGGTGAGGAGAATTCTATGACAAGCAAATTAAAAACTGAATGGGGTGAAGGAGAACTCAGGGAATGGCAGGGGAATGTCAGAAGAAAGGGCATCATCCAGTAGGATGATTATATACTGTGCCTGTGACCAGGGAAATCAGCCCTCCCTTTGAGGGTGAATGTGTGATATGATATTGCTGGGAACAAAAAAAGACAGCTAATATTAAGAAAATGAAGGGTATCCCTCAGATGCTTCTGACAGGCTCACATCTTTATCTGCAGCTACGTTTCCCACAGAGCTAATTGGTTGTTCTGGAACGTCACTGGGGAGCACAAAGCCAAATAGTTCTAAGTGGAGCTCTGATGATTTTTACCAACTTCCTTGGGTCAGAGAGTTGTCTTTAATGGTAATTGCTGGTTTTAATAATTCTTCTTTATTAGAGTAAAGGAAGAGGATACCTGCTCATCCATTAGGCCATTTTAATCTTTCTGCAATGACCCTTCTGAGCCTTTCTCAATGTCTTCATCAAATTATCATCTCTGTCTGCCTGTGCTGGTGGCAGCGTAAGTGAGGCCTCATCACAAAGAAAGCAAGCTGCAGTAGAGCAGCACTAAAACGTCAAACCACTGCACTGGGGGCCTAAGTCCTGTGACAAATCTACCTCCTACTGGTGAATGGCTGAAACACAACATAACTTTATCTTTATGCAAATTACAATATTGGGAAGACTGAGTATATAAGCAAAGAGTTTGTCTTTACCACAGTCTCTATGTGGGGGCTCAACCATCTTCACAGATGGCTTCTGAGGTCACTCTGGAGGAAATACATATTCAAAATAGAGAAAATAGCGTGGAGCAGTAGTTCATGGAACATTTTTAAGATACAGATCAGAAAGTGACTCATCTATCTGCTCATATTCTGTTGGGCAGAGCCCAGTCACATGTCAAATTTAGTGGCAAAAATCTAGTCTTTGATGGAGAAGCTATTGTTTAGTACAATTCTACACTACAAAAGAACATGTATACTTTTTGGACATTAAGTGACCATAACAAAATATAATCAATGAGAATAATAATATGTTGTGGTTCATTATGGATGGGGCATTCTCTGTGACCCTTGTTTCAGAAAGTGGAATATGTAAATATTTAATATGAATATTTTTTATGGTGTAGCAAGGATTTCCTTACATGTTATAAGAAAAGATACTTGAGTGACTATCTCCTCCCATGTCACAGTACGAAATCTGGGAAACCCAGCTCTGATCTCAGCTCACCTGGTTCTTTGCACAGAGGGCTGCATTAATCAGTGAAATTCTGAACCACCTCTCTGAGGAACAGTGGGTACAGGGGAGTTGTGACCTTTTGTGGGCACATTCTCTTCAGCTATTCACTGTCCATAGTGGACAGAAGGAGTGGTATATTGTGCTCAGATCAAGCTCAAACATGCTTCTTATACTAGATAGCTTTGTTTTTCCTTTTAAACAAGTTTGACTTGTACATTTGTACCAACTTTAACCCTTCTTATTTGGAGCACTACATTTTTTCCAATGAATTTTTATCTTCAGTGAGACCATGATGGTCTTGTTTGACTGATGGAAGCCTCTAGTATAGCATTACTGTTTCTGCCCCATTCAAAATGACACCGTTCTGTTTGCCAAAATAAATCTCAGTTTATTAACTACTTTAAAACACTCACAGCATCTATACTGGTCAATATAGAAGTATATTTCCCTTGGTAGTACAAATACCAGACACCACATTTTCAAGAAGAGATGTTTATTCAGCTCTTGGTTTTGGAGATTTCAGTTCGTGGCTGGCTCCAAAGCAGAACACTGGAGTGGATGTGTGCAGTGGAGTAAGAGTTTTCACTTCCTGGCTGCCAGGAAGCAACACACAGGAGATAAACAACTGAGAGAAAAGGACAGGGATCAAATACAGTCTGCAAGGTCATGCTTCCATCATCCATGCAGACACACTCAATAATATGTTTCACTAATGCCCTAGGTGACTTTCAAACCAATTAAGTTGATGATCGAAATTGAGTGTCACAGCATTCATAGCATGAAAGAAAATACTTTGCTAACATGATAGCTAAAAGCAAAGTGTTAGGGGCCAGTTATGCATCAATGCTTTCTTGTCCCATTTTATGAATTGTCAAAGAATTAACTCATAGTGTTGTATCTCTAGATTTTTAACCAAATGACTTTCTGGAACTGTCATTTTAACTGTAATCTCAGTGTTGTTCTCAATTAATCATATACATTTTCATCTGATTTGACAAATTTATACCATGCTTCAGCATTGTGAAGGAAGGGTGGAGCATTGTGATCAGTCCTATTAAGAAACATCTGTCATCACTCAGCCCCTCTTTCTGCACCCTTGGGCCAAATCTGTGGATAATGATTCTAGCAGCTGTGTGTTTACATATATTGCTTTCTCAGAAATTAGAGAACCAGGCACTGTGAATCACTGGAACCACTGAACGAAACAAGGGAGCCCAAGGAGTGTCTTGTGGGAGCCTCAGTGAATAGATGGTCAGGCAGAAGCCCAGACACTGCAACCTCACTGATAATTCATCTTGGCATGATGAATGTTCTTACTCAGTAAGGCTGTGACATGTCCCCACTCCATGCCTGTTTGTCATCTTCTAGGCTGTGTTTGATGCTATTGTAACGATAGCCAAAAAAGAGATAATTGTTCTAAACAACTGTTTGTTCTAATATTCCATGACTGAGATTGACTAAGTATTATAATCCCAATATTATATATTTTAATCCAAATCCTGTATATTGTAATCCAAGTATCATAATCTATTTTAGTCCTCCTCACAATCCAGAAATTTATATTTGTAATTTCATCAAAAAGTTATTGGAATCCCTGCAAGTTAACTCTAATCTATCACTCCAATGTAACCCATGGTCAGAGTAAAGACACTAAGACATATTCAAAGTTATGGGCAGAAAAGGGGTCCTAAGTCTCATTCAAGTGAGGCTATATGGAAGGCCCCAATCCAAGGCCTCTCCCAGAATTTATTATCTTGTGAAGAAGGGAGTGGTTTGAGGATGAGTGACAGTGAGGATGGTAGGAACTATGTGAGTAACTTGAACTGGCTAGTCAGGTGGGAGAAAAGCATCTTTGCAATATTCAGGGAGAATGATATGCAGAAAGATCAATCTGCATAACTTAATTAGGGTACCATTTGAATAGTTTTAGGAGGCTATTGCTTTATGTTCTGGCATGTAAACTTTTGTGCCTTAAGTAGTATAAGGCTCTTACTTTGAGGCTTGTACCCAGTTGACATTCTTGGAGCTGAGTGCCTCTGCCATCCCATTGGGCTTAATCTTTCACAGACAGCACTATGTGAGGAAACAGGAAACTGTCAGGTTGGCTTCAAGGATTACATATTACTACTTTGTCTAACCTTATTTATATTGTTTAGGGCCAATTGAAGGGAGAAGTAAGTAACATAGCCTGCTCACTACAAATCAGTATATGGAAATAAGACTTGATTTAACTAATGCTGCAGTAATTGTTCTGCATCCAAGGAGAAGTCCCAGGTCATCTTCTACAACTAAGGGTCACAAAAAATACTATGGCACAGTGCCAAAGAACCAGGTATGGGGCCAAATAAGCAGCAACTTATCACTTCCAATACATTAAAGAGGTAGGATATTCCAACAAACTCAAGACCAAAAAAACAGTCACACCTGGAAGATACCTCAGAGTAGTAGTCATTATCTAAGGATCCTAAATACTAGCAATAAAGCAATCCACTACAGGCAATTTAGAAACATCTCCCTTGGAATTGAACTAAAAAAGAAAAGAAAAGAAAATGTAAAGACACTTAAGCAAGATGCAAACCTACACATCCGGTTCACCAAAGGCAAATCCAGGGGACAATGAGGTGGGACAATCTGAAAGCCTCTCACCTGGCCTCTCTGAAGTGATAACAATAAAACAATTGAATCAGGTTCTAAAAAAATCAAAAATAATCTCTCAGACAACTGCAGAGATGGTGTCCAAAATAAAGACCATGCTTAGTGATGCTAGAGTAGATACAGACCAAAAAATAGATGGGCTTATGAAAATTATGGAAGCCATGAATGCTCAGCGTAGGCAAGAAATGGAATCCATAAGGCAAATTCAATCAGATATCCAGGAGAATAAACATTCTGTTGAAAATATTCACAGCAGATTAAGCCAGTGTGAGGGCAGGATATAGAAGATAGGCTTGCAGTTAGTGATCATGAAAAGGAAGAAAATAGCAAGGGACCATGAGAAATTAATCTAGCAGTTGCTAGATGAGACAAAGAATAACTTAAGATTGATTGGAGTCAATGAAAAAAGCAAGAGATACCATGAATGATATTAAAAATTTTTTCACAATGGGCTGGGAGTATAGCTAAGTGGTACAGCACCTGCCTGACAAGCAAGAGGTCATGAATTAATTCCCGGTACAAAACAAAACAAAGCAAAACAAGCAATGTTCACAGATGTTGTGGCACAAAACTTTCCTGGTAGAGAAAAAGAATTTGAAATACAGATACGTGAGGCATACAGAACTCCAATTAGACATGATAAAAAAAAATTATACTCAGGATTCCAGAAATTCAACAAAAAATACAATCTTAAGAGCTGTTAGAAAAGAAGCAAATCACATATACAGGAAAGCCCATCGGAATCACAGTGGATTTAGCACAAACTCTCAGGTCAAGGAGAGCTTGGAGTGAAGCATTTCAAGTTCTAAAGGAAAACAATCTTCAACCCAGATTAAAACTGGTGCAGAAATAAGATTCTTCCATGAAAAAGAATATTTTAGGAAATTTATAACCACCAAACCAGCACTCCAAAATGTTTTCAAACACTTTTTGGAAAGAAATAACAAGGACTAAAACTTCATGAACTCCAACATAAGGAACCCATCAGGCAAGGTAGACAATTAAATAGAGGGAGGGAGAAGAAAGAGGGGGAGCCAACAATTGGAAAATAACATGCTAACCATAAGTCAATACACATCACTTATAACCATCAATGATAATGATCTCAATTCACCAATCAAAAGACACAAACTGGCTGAATAGATCAAGAAGCAAGATCCATCAATATGCTGCATACAAGAAACACATTTAATTCAAAAAGGAATTTATGGACTGAAAGTTAAAGAATGGAAAGCAATACTCCATGTGAAACGAATCCAGAAAAAAAGCCGGGGTAGTTATTCTATTTCTATTTGCAGACAAAGTGAATTTCAAGCCAAGACTGCTTAAGAGAGATGAAGAAGATCACAACATCCTTGTAAAGGGAACAATCCAAGAGGAACAGATAATAAACATCAATAATGAATGGATAAAAAGGATGTGTTTTTTTATGCAATGGACTGCTACTCAGCTATAAAGAAGGATACACTTGAGAATTTTATAGGTAAATGGATGCAACCAGAGATCATATACATATGTGAAATAAATCAGACTAGCATGTGTGAGCATCATATTGTCTCCCTAGTGTGAGAAGCTGAAAGAAATAGTATATGCATATGGGATATGCTCATTTGGCTTTAGAGAAAATTTACCTGGTTTTCTATTAACAATATCAATGGTTTCTGAAGAATAAAAATGCAATTGGTGTTATGAGTCATCCACAATAAATAAATATTATGTATACATATATTATGTATTGCATATATTTTATACTATATATATTGCATTCTAGAATCAAAAAATTTATCAATGATGTTTCCAACTATTGCAAGTCATATGAATTTTGGAATAACTCTTCTTGTAGAAATAAAATTCTTGAAGTTATCAGTAGGTTTGGAAGAACCATTGGTGCGAAATAGTATTGAAAGAAGTTACTTAAATCTTGGAAAAGAAGAACAATTGAAGAAATCTATGGCCACCAAACCAACACTACAAAGAGTACTGAAAGACACTGTAGAAAGAGACAAAGATAGCTAAAATCGTAAGAACAACAACAAAAGGAAACCACTAAGCAGGTTAAACAATCAAACAGAAAATGTAGAAAACCAACAACAGAAAGATATCATGACAGGGATGAGTCAGTACATATCACTTATCTCAATCAATGTAAATGGTCTCAACTCACCAATGAAAAGAAACAAACTGGCAGAGTGGGATAAGAAACAAAATCCAACAATATGCTATGTACAAGAAACACATTTCACTCAAAAGAAATTCATAGACTAAAAACCAAAGGCTGGAAAACAATACTCCATGTAACAGGAACCCAGAAAAAAGCAGGGGCAGCTATTATGTTTGCAGACAATGTGAACTTCAAACCAAGAATGATCAAAAGAGATAAAGAAGGTCACTGCTACTTGTTAGGGGAAAACTTCAAGAGGAAGAAATTACAATGATAAATATATATACACCAAATATGGGAACACCCAACTACGTAAGACAATACTTAATAGACATAAACAATAATATGGTTATAACAGGGAACCTTAACACCCCACTGTCACAGAGAGACAGATCAACCAAACAAAAAATCAGCAAAGAAATAACAGAACTGAATCAAACTTGTGAACAAATGGACCTAGTAAATGTGTACCGAGTAGTCCACCCATCAACATCAGACTACACATTCTTCTCAACTGCACATGGGTCATTCTCTAAAATAGATCATATTCTAGTCAACAGAACACAATTAAGTAAATGCAAAGGAACTGAAATAATTCCATGCATATTATCTGACCATAGTGCAATAAAATTGGTAATTAATGACAAAAAACCCCACAAGAACCACCTAAACACATGAAATTGAATAATACTGTCCTTAACAATCAATGGGTCACAGGAGAAATTCAACAATATCTACAATTGAATGAAAATGCAAATACAAATTACAGGAACCTGTGGGACACAGTGAAAGCAGTCCTCAGAGGGAAATTTATAGCACTAAACTCCCACATCAGAAAAATGGAAAGAACACGCATAAACAACCTAATGCTGCACCTCAAACTTCTAGAAAAAGAAGAGCAAGTCAAGTCCAAAGCCCAAAGAAGGGAGGAAATTATCAAGATCAGAGCAGAAATTAATGCAATTGAAACTAAGAAAACAATACAAAGACTTAATGAATCGAAGAGTTGGTTCTTTGAAAGAATAAATAAAATCGATAAACCCCTAGTCAACCTTATCAAAAAGAAAAAGGAAAAAACTCAAATCCAGGCAATAAGAAATGAAAAGGGTGAAATCCCTACAGACCCTGTGGAAATACACAAGATCATCAACACCTACTTTGAAAACCTTTACTCATGTAGATTTGATAACACAGAAGAAATGGACAGATTACTAGAAACCTATGAATTACCAAAACTGAATCCAGAAGATGTAAAACTGCTGAATAACCCAGTTTCATCTAATGAAATTGAAAATGTAATTATAACATTAGCCCAGGTCCTGATGGATTCACTGCTGATTCTACAAGAAATTTAGGGAAGACTTAATGCCAACACTCCTCAAACTCTTCAATGAAATTGAAAGGGAAGCAAGTCTCCCTAACTCATTCCTGGAAGCAAGTATTACCCTAATACCAAAACCCAGAGAAAGACCCAACCAAAAAAGAAAATTACAGGCCAATCTCCCTGATGAACATGGATGCAAAATCCTCAATAAAATACTGGCAAATAGAATACAACAAGTTATCAGAAAGATTATACACCATGATCAAGTGGGGTTCATCCCAGGAATGCAGGGATGGCTCAACATACGCAAGTCAATAAATGTAACACACCATATCAACAGGACCAAGGACAAGAACCACATGATCACCTCAATAGATGCAGAAAAAGCTTTTGACAAAATCCAACACCCATTCATGATCAAAACACTACAGAAAGTTGGAATAGATGGTCTCTACCTCAATCTGATAAAAGTCATATATCATAAACCAACAGCCAACATCTTACTAAATGGACAAAAACTGAAAACTTTTAATCTAAAATCAGGAACAAGACAAGGACGTCCATTATCACCACTCCTATTCAATATAGCTCTGGAAATATTAGCCAGAACAATTAGACAAGAGAAAGAAATAAAGGGAATAAGGTTAGGAAAGGAAGAAGTAAAATTATTATTTGCAGATGATATGATACTCTACATAGACAATCCCCAAAAATCCATTGAAAGACTTCTAGATGTAATAACAAAATTCAGTAATGTTGCTGGATACATGGTCAACACTCAAAAATCAATAATATTCTTGTACACAAACAACAAAGTCAGTGAGAGAGAAATAAGGGAAACCACACCCTTCACTATATAGCATCCAAAAAAGTGAAATACTTAGGTATCAATCCAACAAAGAGTAAAAGATCTATACAGTGAAAATTACATTACTCTGAAAAGAAATCAAAGAGGATTCCAGAAAATGGAAAGATATTTCCTGTTCATGGATAGGAAGAACAAACATTGTGAAAATGGTCATTCTTCCAAAACTGTTATATAGATTTAAAGCAATCCCAATAAAAACACCACTTGCCTACCTTACAGAGCTAGAGAAATCATTCCTGAAATTCATCTGGAACCAGAAGAGACCTAGAATAGCAAGGGCAATTCTGGGCAACAAAGGCAAGGTAGGAGGCATCACAATCCCCGACTTGAAACTATATTACAAGGCTACTGTGATAAAATCAGCATGGTACTGGAATCAAAACAGACCTGAAGATCAATGGAATAGATTAGAAGATACAGCCTCAAGTACAAATACACTCAGCCACCTCATCTTTGACAAAGGGGCCAAACATGTATATTGGAAGAAAAATAGCCTCTTTAACAAATGGTGCTGGAAAAACTGGCTTGCTATAGGCTGTGTACTAAAACTAGATCCGTGTCTATCACCATGCACTAAAATAAAGTCAAAATGGATCAAAGATCTGAATATTAAAACAGAGACGCTAAATTTGCTGGAAGACAAAGTAGGTAAAAATCTTGATGACATAGGAGTAGGCAGAGAGTTCATGAACAAAAATCAACCTGCACAGGAAACACTTCCCAGAATGAACAACTGGGATCTTGTCTTACTAAAAAGTTTTTGCATGTCAAAGGAAATCTCCAACAGACTGAAAAGAAAACCCATAAAGTGGGAAAATATCTTAGCCAATTGTCCATCAAAGGACATCTATCTAAAACATATAAAGAATTAAAAATATCAGACCCCTAAAATTCAAGGACCCAACCCAAAAATGGGCATCTGAGATGAATACACACTTCACAGAGGAAGAAATACAAACAGTAAATAAATATTTCTAAATATGGTCAATATCAATGGTCATTCAGGAAATGTAAAATAAAACAACACTGAGATTCCATCTCACTCCAGAAAGATTGACCAAGATTAAAAAATCAACCAATAACAAATGCTGGAGGGGCTGTGGGGAAAAAGGAACTATTCTCCACTGTTGTTGGGAGTGTAGACTGGTGCAACCACTGTGGAAATCATTGTGGAGATTTCTTGAGAAGCTAAGATTAGAGATCCCATTCGACCCATCTATCCCGCTTCTGGGCATTTTCCCAGAAGAATTGAAAATATCATACCACAGTGATATTCATGCACCCACGATTATAGCAACGCAATTTGTAATAGCCAAATCTTGGAAACAACCCAAGTTCCCATCAATCACGGAATGAATAAAAAAGATGTGGTATTTTTATGCAATGGAGTACTACTCAGCTATCAAGAAAGATTGCATCGAGACTTTTATAAGTAAATGGACACGACTTGAAACCATACACATAAGTGAGATAAATCAAACTCACATGTGTAAACACTGTATTGTCTCCCTAGTGCAAGAAACTGAAACAGTATATATGATCCAAAATCTACAATAAACACTGTGTAAGGGTAAGAAACTGCTCAAAGAGCAAAAGTAATTGGGAAAGGGAAAAGGAGGAAAGAAGGATGGGAAAAGGAAAAAGACATAAATCTGTATATATGTATATGTAAGATAGCTAAAATGGCTATACTGCTGAATGCATTAGTTATTTAGAAAGAACGGTTAATACTCATATGATTAGATCAATTTTATATGTTTGTATCTGTCAATGTAAGCAACTGTGTTGAAGGTAATGATACGCAATATTGCAACGATTGTCAAGTTCCTATCATCTTGTTTTGTAAACCTATAATGCTACGGTTTTGGATTTGCTATTGTTGTTTGTTTGTCTCTTTTGCTTTTTGTCTTGCTTTTCTGTGTCTTTTTTCTGTTGAATAAAAAAAAACTTGGAAAAGATCAAGATATAATATGCACATGTATCAGTTTCAGTGAATGCACTTATTATGTATTTTAAAGACATACTAATAAAAGGTAAAAAATGATAAAACATGAACCTAAATACTGTGATACTTTAGTTCACAAACTGACTTTGTTCCACCATTCTGGAGAAGATGATCATAGTCCCGCAAGGAAGATGAATGCAGTTGTATTCCTCACCTGTTGTGGAGCTCAGGAATTGAAGTGAAATTTTGCCAAAAGCTTCTGTTCACAAGCCAAGCTGTTTTTGAAAGAAGTATTTGTGGATGAAGGTGCTACTGCATTAGAAAGGTAAGATCAAATAGTCAGGATTATAATAAATGCAAAATGAGATATGGCCTGTTGAGTCCAAAGGTCATGCGATGGAGTAAAAACATTGAAAAGCAATTAAGTCAAAACATTTATTATGCTTTGCATTATGCTGAAACCTAAGGTAAATATAGAAGCATAAACCACTTATTTTCTTTAAAATACAAAATTTAATTGAGGAAAAGATAATGCATTTAAAAATCAAATCACTATACTTTACTATCCATTTTGGGGACTGATTGTTCTTCTTGTCTATTGAACACTTTCAATTTCTTAATTACTTAAACCTTAAAACCCCTGATGACAGTGGCACAATTCACCATTCATTTTTTAAAGTTTTTTTTTTTTGAGACAGGGCCTTGCTATGCAGTTCTGGCTGGCCGTGAACTCATTTTGTAGCCCAGGCTGGTCTCGAATTTGCACTGATCCTCCTGCCTCAGCCTCCTGAGTGCTGCGATTACAGGTGTGTGCCACTACGACCAGTTCTCTCACCATTTATTTTAATTCTCAACTTTTCACCCTGGTTTCAGATGCCATTTTTCCTGGTTCTTTTCTAAGGTCCTCAAAAGTTCTTTTTTTTTTTTCTCCCTCCAGTTCTCTATCCAACATTGTAATAGAAGTTGACACTAGCATATGCACAACTCCAGATATGATATTCAGTGGTGACTTATGTTAAGCTAAGAGCTACCTCTCTCCTATTATCAATGTTGATGAATGCCACTACTGTTGCTCTGAACCCTTCTCCAACGAAGAACCCAGCAGCACTCACAGGGGCAGAGGGAACCCGTTTATCATGCTGGTGAACTCAGAGGAGCGAGGCTCCCCAAAGTCTGAACCCTGAGCATCTTTCATTATTTCTTTATGTAGGAATTTTAGGCAGGAAAAAAAAAACAGTGGGTGTGGTTATGGTGGTTATGCTGGGGCACAGTTGCAATGTAGAAACACATTCATGAGATGGTGAACTTACAGATATTTCATGATCAATTAGAGGACTCTGACCAAGTTGCTGTTCTGCTGTTTGAACTTGACAATGTCCACAGCTCAGCTGCCAGTGCCCACTAAGTCAGAGTAATTGTCTCTAGTTTAAGGCATCCTGGGCTGATCTGTGCTCATTCTGTAAGAGCCCCCTCCCCTGCTTCCTGGAGTGTTTCTATTGTTTCGAGACTAGCCTGTCTGTCAGTATATGATTCAATGTACGTAACCAATCATGTAATGTTTGGTCACTTGGTTTGTACCTCTCACTTCTAATTCTATGTAGACTAAACTCCTTCCTGATTCAGGGCAGTTGTTTTGGAGTAGTGATCCCTGCCACAGTCCGTTGGTGTGAAAATCCAACAGTCCACTGGTGTAAAAATTAAATGCTGCCTCCATTTCTCCCTGATGCAAAGAGTCTTCCTTTTGGTTTGGTTTGGTTTGGCTTGACTTGGGAAATTTCCTGCAACATTCACACAGTTGTTTTGTGCTAGTTGGCCATTTTAGTCTTAAAGTTTCAGTTTCCCAAAGTTTTGTTCTATTCATCACTACCACCACCAAGTCATCCAAACCAGCCACGCTTAATTCTTGCACCTCCTTTAGTCTTCCCCACGCCAAGGAATTCAGGATTTGTATTATCATTATTTCATTGCTACAATTGGCTCAAACTTTTCTTTCTTCCTGACCACCTGTGCCACCCAACATCCAATCAGAGAAGTAGATTCACATATTTCTTTTCTCTCTCCTTGCTTCCTGCTATTTTCTGGTTGCCTTATGCCTCTCTCCCTGTCCCATATTTGAACAAGGGATTCCTGGCAGGGGTCTATTTTCCAATAGCCTTCTGTTGTGGGGTCTGCTTCAGAAGTCTCTGCATTGTTTGTTATTTTTTCCTCTGATTGTGGAGAATGCAGTTTGCTGCCAGCTCCAAATGACCACAGTCTTTTGCTGATGCCAATTTTTGCTCGATCTGCTTGTTTCTTACTTTGTTTTGATGCCATCTGTTCCCCACAGAGCACTCAGTGACCACTTTATACCACAGATCAGGTCGTTTCACGTCTCTGTTTGAGCCAAGGCTTCCTCTTTCCACTCACATTGAAAATCAAAGTACATCTTGATGATTTATGAGGCTGTGTACAAGCTCTTAATCACCATGTAAACTGCCATGTATATTATACAGCTGATATGCATTTTATGTAGAAAATTAAAACATGATCATAAAATGGGCACTGTGTGGTGTGCTTTGGTTGCTGCTTTGGTAGAATAGCGTCGTATAGAGTGGCCACCTGGCAGAGACCCTGAGAGTGCACGGGAACTTCCTGAAGCTCCTTATCTCCTTTGCATCTTACTTTTAATATCTGAAGTCATTTCATTACTATCTCATCTAGGAAAAATAATGTTGCAACAGATTTTCTTTTATTATATAATCAAATATTCATAGAGCAGGAAGTAGGTTTTTTATGAAATCAGTATTCTTGTGTATTTCTAAATAATTGCTTAAAATTATTTAACTAGTAAGATATATTTGAAAGGAATTCATGTTTGGCTACTCTCTGTCCATGCTTGTCAGAAGGAAACTGCACAACATTCATTTTAAAATGCACCAGGAGCATACACAGTTTTTAAGTTGCAGAGATGGGTCATAGTCATATTGCCCTTCACTGCTCGTTAAAAAGTTATTCACATGCTTTATTTCTTTAAACAAACATCCTAATTCTAAAATAATTGGTCACAATTATCTTTCCTCTCTCCATATGTCTATTCTTAATGAGGTCTTCAAAGGGAAATAACCATTTGCAGAAAATGATCTTTGCTGTTGCTTGCATGTGACAGTTGTTCAGTAACTTTCTTGCCTGAAAAATAAAGTCTTCTGTGTTGTATGTCTTTCCATAGGCTACTTTCAAATATCTACTAATATTTAGGAACTGATGACTAAAAACCAGAAAAATAAAACCCAGACAAATAAAGACCGTTAGGTTGTACTTACTTCATAACCATGAATAGTTTTAAAACATTTAGTTTCAAAAATTTTTAATATGAAATATTTACTTCTATAGTTCAATGAGTGACCTAATCAACAGGAAAGAATTAATAAAGAGCAAAATAATGTATGACTAATAAAACATTTATAAGGTAGAATTGATTAATATGTTAAGAACTTGTTTTTGAAACCTTATTTAAAATGGATAAGTTTTGATGTGGCTTGTCAAGGAAAAAACCTTACAGCTAATAAAAGTAAGTAGTAAGAAAGGAAGTATGATGGTTAAACTTAACTTTATCAACTTGATTGACTTGGAGGTCACCACACAATCAGTGAAGTGCACTCCGGCTGTGTCTGGGCTGGTGATGGAAGCATGCCTTTGTGTACTATGAGCTGGTGCTGGTCCTTTTCTCCCTGCCACTGTTCCCTGCTCTGCTTCCTAGCTGCCATGTAGTATGCCATTTTGTTTTGCCACACTCTTCTGCCATGATGCTTCTGCCTTGGAGTTAGCTGATCACAGGCTTAATCCTGGAAACTTTGAGCCAAATTGTATGTCTCCTCTTTCAAACTTTGGGTATCAATATTTTGTCCCAGCAGCGGGAAAGCAGACTAACGTATGACATTAGTCATACATTACTGAAACCCTAAATATTTCTAAGACAGATATACAATTCTATGCAAGATATAAAGCAGTTTGAAACCAAATAGAAACCACCTAATTGCATCAAAATGCATAATTTACATAAACAAAGCATAGCATTTTACATATGGGAACAATTTTAACTTATGATGTAAAATGACTTTGAAAATGATGGTTGTCTCAAAGAGTTTATGGGTTAAATTTTTCACAATTTTCAAAATAAATCTGCTTGCATCATATTCTCCTGGAAGCACACAAACTATCCATATATTTACACACACATATTAGAACGAAAACAAGTATTGTATACTCCTACATTCATTGCTTCTTATTGGAAAAGTACTTGTGAAAATCACGACTAGTCTGAAGAAATGGGTATGATAGCATAATAAAAGAATAATACATTTTAGTTGGGTTTTATTTCAAAGAGAAATAGATGGTTTAATATTAGGAAAGATACTACTATCATGAAATCAAAGTTAGAGATGCAAAGTGAACTCAGTAAATAAAAAAGATAATCTGTGATAAGACAAAATTAAGACTTTCAGGTTTTACTTGGAAATATAGAGCTAGAATCATTTCACCTTTGGTGTAATGAAAAAAAGACACTGCAAATTAATGACTTTTATTGAGTCAATGAGAAAATTGAGGTCATAGAACAAATGATTCATTTGACCGCTGGAAAGAAAAGCACTTGATCTTCTACTTTAGAAATGAGGAAAAGAATAAATTAAACAAAAAGTAGGAGAAAGTGAGAAATTAATACACATTCAAGCAGAAACCAAAACCAGAGAAAAAAGTATAACCAAAAGCTGTTTCTTTGAAAAGATTAATAAATTTGATATAGCACTTGCTAGGCTTCCAAGAAGGGAGAGAGAGAGAGGGAGAGAGAGAGAGAGAGAGAGAGAGAGAGAGAGAGAGAGAGAGACAGAGAGACAGAGAGAGACAGAGAGAGAGACAGAGAGAGAGCACAAAAAATCAAGAATGAAGGAAAGCATATAACTACTGAGCCAATATCTGTTAAAATGTTAATAAAGGTATAATAAGAACAGCTGTAGCTTTGGTAATTTTGAAAACTTGTTTGATACAGACCAATTCTTTAAAAAACAAAGCCTAAATATCACTCAGGAAGGCTTACATAACCTGAATGATTTTAGACCTATTAAGTAAAATATATGTACAAAAACTTCTAGGAAGTACAGCGCTAATTCTAGGTGGTGAAGTCTATCAAACATTAAAAACAAAACAAAACAAATGAATACTAGATAAATATGTGAACTGGTAGCTTTTCTCAACTAATCCTGTGAGCAGCCACAATTGTTCTAACATCACAATCAGATAAAGACTGCCAAAAAAAAAAAATGATATAACTCAGAAACCTCAACATAGAACACAGAAATCCTCTACAGAATATTAGAAAATCAAATGTAAAAAGGATTATATACCATAACCTTGTGGAGCTAATCCAAAGAATTGTAAAGGAATTTCAACATTTTAAAATAAATCAGTGAATGCCATGTGAGGAGAGTTTGCTAAAGTCAACATCCATTCCAGATTTGAAAAAAAAAAAAAGCCTCTGTGCAGAAGCAATGTAGGAATTTCCTTAACCTAAAAACAAACAATCATAAAAATTTGACCACATCATTCTAAATGTATGACCTGATGTTTTCCCTGTAGGCTCAGCAGTCAGATAGCAAACATGTTAATAGCGTACTATTAAACACAGTGGTGGGAGTATTTATTCCGTGATGAAAACTGTAGCTGGCCTTAACCTGAAAGCTCAGCTTTGCTTGGCTTCTGTGTCTTTCCCATCTTGCTTTCCCCAGTCCTTAATGGTTTCTCTTGGAAACAAATTCTTGATTAATCACATTCACACAAGGTTTCTTGTTTCAGTATTTGCTTCAGTATCACAGAGCTTCAAACTGTAGCCCTGTATCACACACTTTCTCATTGTTTTGGTATTTTCTGTGTATTTTCTGCCCTATGTATGTTTAAAAATAATTTTAATAAATTTTCATAATGCTTTTTGTTTTGCATATCTTTTCTTTTCTAAGAGAGATATATTTAAAATTCATGCTTGTGATGTGTGCATCCCATGTCTTCTGTGATTTGGTGTTGTTCATTTTACACTGGCTATAGATTCTGCACTATGGTAGATAACATTGTAGACATAGCTCATCTCTTTGGAGCTGTGGAAATCTTTCATTGTTTTGTGTTTTAGAAATAAAATTACTTAACTATCATTTATTTGTATAATTAATTTGACTAAGTGATATTACATTTCTCCATAATGGTTATAATCTATTTCCCAAAGTCAGTGCATGACGGCCTATTTCCTACATTCATATATATCTTACAGGAATAGCAAAGGGAGGTTTTCACAGGGCTTGTGTTGCATATTTTGTAGTATGCAATTTTCTGATTTTTATCAGGTTTACAGATAATCTACAGTGCTCCACACAAGCAAATTTTCATTTAAATTGTACAAGAAAAGAGAAATTATATAAATAATCTGAAATCTTAACTGTTTATTCAATTTGCCTACCTCCCATCTACTGAATGGAGGTTACTGAGCAATGCCTTGGGCAATGGCCACCTCTGACAGTGAGGTCTCCCACGGAGGTAAGTGCAAATTCCATTCCTTCCACGTATAGCAGCACACAGTGCACCACGGCTCCTATGAACAAGGCAGTTTCTCTTGGTGAGATCATAATAATAGAAGAGTATGTTATTATCATATCCATGAACATAACTTCCTGAAAGAAGAAAGTTTAGAAATAGAAGCTGGCATATATATATATATATATATATATTTTTTTTTTTTTGGCACCAGAATCGAACTCACAACCTCGTGCCTGCCAGACAGGCGCTTAAGCCACTGAGCCAATCTCCCGGTCCTAATTTTTTGAGGCAGGGTCGCACTATGTAGCTCAGGCCGGCCTTGTGCTCGTGTTGTAGCCAAAGTCGGCCTCGAACTCACAACGCTCCTCCTACCTCAGCCTCCTGAGTGCTGGGATTAAAAACGTGTGCCACCACACCCGGCAGAAGCTGGCATATTTGAAAACTTATTTCATAACTATTCACAAAGGAATTATCAATATACAAGTATCAGTTTAAAAATTTGAACTCTACTTCATATAATTGATGAGGTCCACATAATTAAAAGATAAATTTAATCATAAATCTGTATTACTGTAAGACATTGTATACAAACACTTTGTAATACTATGTGAAATAGTAATATTCAATTAGTGCAAAAGAAACCATGATGTTTAAAAACAGAAGTTTGTGACATTTTGGCATTGTACAGATATTTAGCAAAGATAAATACCATTCCAAAAACTGACATAAAAATATTGAACACTTATATAATCCTGCACAGCATTGAAAAATACATTTTGGTATTACTAGGAAAAAAAGTAAAAGTGACTTAGTAAGAAAATGTGCAAAAATATTCAGATGAGGTTCACCAAAGCAATGAAAGGTGGCCAATAAAAATATTCAACTATATTAATTTGGCAGTACAGTTAAAATAGGACATACTATTTCATCTAATACCACGCTGGATGGAAAAGGAAACAGGGCCTTTCTTATGGCCTGGCAATGTGATTAAGTGAACTTTAGCAAGGGCAACTTTCCAGTATCTACCAAATTTATTAACATTCATACTTTGGAGCAGTGTTACCAGTTTTGGAGTATATCTATATAAATACCAACATGTCATGTGCGCACAAAGCTGTAGTAATTGTTCAGTTTTGCAGGTCAGCTCTTCCTTTTAAGAAGGAGCATTCCTCCTCCAAACTGCAATCAGTGTTGGTTGAGGAGGGCTCGCTGATGAATCAGTCTCCAGACACTGTTGTTGGCTGGAAGACTGACAGTTCAGATCACCCCAAATTCTGTTGTGCTAATATCCACGTGGAGTTTCCTCTGAAGACACACTCTATGCAGCTGCTTCTGAAGACTGCTATGAGCCAGTTTCACAAACTGAGTAGCTTAATAAAAACAGAAATGCATCATCTCACAGTGTTAGAGTTTAAAAGTACAATTTCAAAGTATGCTTAGGGCTGTATATTAAGGCTTCTGAAGGTTTCAGGGGCTGACTCACTTCCAACCCTGTTCTTGGCTTCTGACGTTGCCAGCAATCCTTAATTCCTGGATGTATTACTCTTCCATCTACCTTAGGTGGAATCTTCCTGTATTTCTGCACCTTGCTGTCTGTCTTAGTCATTTTGCTGTCACTGGGACACAGTGCTTGCACTCACAAAAAGGAGAAGAGGTGTACTTTGGATTACAGGTTCAGTCTGAGGTTGGCTTTCCACAAGGAATGAACAGAAGGGCCCAGAGGGATGGTGTGGGAAAACGCGCTCCACCGATGGCTGCCAGGAAGCCGAGGGAGAGCAGAGCCAGCGGCCCTCGTCTAACCGTGCCTGACCTCATAGCTGCGCTGAGGACTGTGGCCCTCACCCCACGATCCAGGCTCCTGCTGGACACGTGAGACTCTGGGGGAACACTAGATCTCAACTTAACATCATCTCTTTGTGGATATCTGTCTCTGTGTTTCTTCTTTTTCTTCTTTTTATAAGGACACTTTTTGAATTAGGAGCCATCTTAAGGGCCTCATTTTAGTTATGACATGCATTCAAACCTCCCATTTCCAAATCAGGTGCACTCACAGGGTGGACCTGAGGCTAAGAAAGACATTATCGACCGTGGGTAAGCCATACTCACTGATCTCTGAAGTCTGACCCCTGACTAACCAAGGCTGAAGTTCAAATCCCTGGAGGTGATAAATGGTATAACTCAAATAGAAAGTACAGAGCGGGAGACCCTGAGGATAGGGTCTGCATCTGCCAGGGTGACTCAGTGCAGCTCTGAAGAGAGCTGACTGTTGTGCTCAGTGAGCCAGATGCTCCCTCTGTGGACCACACCAAGGCACTGGCGCAGGGGAACACGTATTAGGTCCTCAATACAGTTATGTGGGGGACACAATATAGCCCACAGCACCCCTCAGTAAACCTGCTGGGTACAGATCAGGCTGGTCAGTTGTTGAGTTTCAGCTGCGCTGTAGGGACAAGTTAAGGCCTAGACTAGTATTTTTTTTTTCTTGATAATTTGCTGTATATTCCTAAAGGGAAAATAATGTGTGACAATAAAATACAAATTTAAATATCTAACAATGTCCACATTGCTTCTGAGTCAATTTAAAAGTGTCTGACTATAAAAAATGGTTATTTAGAAAAGTACTATGTTGATACACAGATAAAATGATAGTCACTATCTCAAACAGTTTTTGAGCTTTGCCTGCTCACTTTATTGTGAGCTTTAGTTTTCTAAAATACGTAGAAAATCAATTTTGGTTAATGACTTTTTGTGCACTTCTGGTGTAGCCACGGATTTGGAGAGTTCTTCAAACAAATCCACAAATAAGGAGAAAAATTATTAACAACCTGCTGTACTATTGAGCCAGACTGTGTAATACAAATCTGTTATTATTTTTTGGGATTTTTTTTCCAGATTGTTTAATTCTTGCCTGTATGCCCTCACAAGAAATAAAACTTCACCGTGACATGATGACTTATGGTAGTATTTTTGTGGTATTTGTTAGCTACTCTCACCATGCAAACAGTTTAATTATCTGTCTACCTGATGTGGTTACATATTCTGGATAAATGTCAGTTTTCAGGGTTTCACCTAAAATCAAAGTAAAATATTAGAAGAAGATTGCCACAAAAACTGAAAGAGGTTGGGAAAAGGAAAACTATAAAATTATTTCCTCAAATATTCCTGTTTACCACTGGACAATTAAAAAGTCAGATAGATTAGTCATATTCAGTACTCGCCAGCCAAGCTCATCTGTCCCCACATTGAGGGGAGCTTATGGATTATGGCTTCAAAGTTGCAGAAAATTGGTTTACTATCCCATAAGCACACCTGCACACAAATGGCTTAAAATCTAAAGAAAGGTGAACATTTATCTTCTGATTATTAACACGCTTTTTTGCAAGGGAAGATTGGTTGAAGTTTTTTTTCTCTTCATGAAACAAATATTTTGCTGAGTCTGTTAAAACTGCTTACAGTAAATTGTGCTCCCTCTGTGCTCAACATCTGATTTCATATATTGCCCTGCAAGAGATGTTATCTCCCAGGATGCCACAGAAGAGTTGCTGGGCTCAGCTAAAACAAAACGGAGGGGCTTTGACACAAAACATCTGCCGAGTGTTTACTTGTCCTATGGCTTTTAAAAAATGAATACACAACATCAGCTGTTCCAGTAAAATTAGTTTGCTAGTCATAAGTAGCTAGAACAATTTAATTATCAATTCAGCATTTTTAGTAACAAAGAAAAATATTTCAAAAATCTTTTTAGCTAACTTTGCATCATTGATAAAGGCAATTCAGATAATTTTAGTTTAACACCAACCACCATGATTATTTAAAGAATTTGATTTTATGCATCTCTTTTTGGATTTTACAGATTTCTGTTTATACTCTATTACACTATTTATATTCATTCCTTTAAAAATAAACACTGAGAGAACACAGTTAATTGTGTACACATTTCTAACTTTAACGATGAGTTTTATTAAGCAAGTTAATCTTTTATGTAGATTAGCGGCTAATCTCATCGTCATTATCCCCCTTTATGCAATTAATTTTTATTTTATACTTATTTTCTTATTCTTGGTACTATCATGAGTCAATAGATGATTAAAACATGGACTTAATAAAAAAAAAGATGTTATCCTCTTTCTCCAACAGTTTTTTGTGCTCTGATTTAACATGGAACCAATTTTAGAATTTCTATGTTACATTTGTAGATCTACCTGTAGTACTGACTCAGGCATGAATGAGATCAGAAATGACTTTTTCTAATCCTGTCATGTTTCTACAATGGGAGTAAAAACAATTGTGAAACCTAATGAGATTGCTGGAAACACAGACGATTGGCTCAAATCAGTCACCGGAGAACGTGGCATCTAAAGACACATGGCCTGGCCCCGTGGATCTGTGTGTCCTTAGAATCATAAATACTCAGAGCTGCGTTGCTGTTATAGCATTCTCATTGCCGTGGATGTGCTTGCTGACTGACAAATCCTACCACATTCCTTCTGCTTTTCAGAAATTTTGCCCAGTCTCCCACACCAGCTGAGAGCAAAATCCATTGTGGATGCAGAAAAGCTACTGCCATGGAAACCTCCCATACACTGTGTTTCTCATTTTCTTCTCCATTACTAAGGATTTTTTCTATTAAATGTAACTTATTCATGGAGGCATAAAAGACGGTGACTGTGTCCTGGGAGGTTGCTGTGTGAGACATTCAAGAATGGACGTCAACAAGGTGGTTGGCTATACTGACGTGGTGTTAGGTTTATCTGGGTTGAAGAAATAAGTTTATAAGATGTGAACTTAGAGATTTAAAACATAGGACTTATTTTGTTTATTAAAGAAATACATAACAATTAATGTGTTCTATGGACTGCTCTACATACTTTTTTTAACAAACAGTAATTAATCTTCAAAACAACTCCCAAAGTTAGTAGTAATTCTATCTCCATTTACAGAGGCAAAGTAAAACTAAGTGAACTGGGGCTGAGAAAGCAGGTAGGATGGATACGAAGTTCGTTCTCTAGTCGCTGTGTTGTGCCATCCAAGGGAAGCGTCAAGAAGAAAGCAGAGTGGGTCGGAGGCATTTTCGAGGTGGCGAGCCTCTCTCAGCCCAGCCAGCCTGGACTTGCTGTTACCTTAATCTTGGACATCATAGGCTTCAGACTGTGAGAAAATAATTTCTGTTTATCATAAATTATCCTATTCATAATATTTTGTCACAGCAGCACAAACAGACTACAGTGGCTTTATGATGAAAAAAGCAGAGGAAAGCATTCAAGTATCATCAGTCCGAGGAAGTTGCTAATGGGTTGACAAGGGTCAGGATGTCATCGAAGACTGATCAGGGAGAAATCTGGCTTTCTCTGGTTTTTCGAAGTTGGAAGCAAGGCTGTGGGTCACAGCCCTAGAGTTATGTACGACCTGGTGGTTGTTCCTTTGTCTCCTCTGTCTCTTGTGGCTGCTCTTTATGATTTTCTCACCTTCGTGAAACACTCTTTACTTCACATCACCGTCCTTACAGCATTAGGTCTGCTCCCTGTATCACAGGGTGCTTTCTCTGCCCAGTTACTTGATTCTGCTGTTAGTCAAAAGTGTCCTCATTCTCTGGAACTTCCTTTCTTTCCCCTCACTCTACACTCTGATTTGGATTCCGTGTTCCAGTCAGAGTGAACCATAGAACATTTGAGGCTGACTTGGAACCTCTTCCTCACCTCCATCTGAGTAACTGACTCTTCTCTGCTTTAAAACTTCCATTTAGATTTACTTCCTCCAGATGTTTTCTGGAACTCTCAAAAAGTCTATGAAAGCTCAAAGTCTCAACTCTCAAATCTCTTCTTTTAAAATATTCATATCATGATACTGGCATGATTTATTAACTTATCCCCCTCCACTCTAAATACCTCGGAGAAAAGTCATCAGTTCAGTGTCCCATATAACAATCAGACAGGAATGCTTAGAGCATTAATGACTTGATCCAAAATGGAATATTAGAAACTCAGTCAATTTTCCAGAGGTTCACAGGCTCCTTTATGATGCCAAACAGGTCGTGGGTGTGTGTACTTCATGGAAAGCTTTCTTTTGAAACGTTTGGGACTTGTCACCCATGTGGTAGGAAGCCAGACATTTTAATCCTTCATATGAAAAGCAGATGGCTTTATTTTTGAAAATTAAAAACTAAGAAGTCAGGTGGATGAGAGCCATGGAGAGCTGAGCAGGTCACCAGGGTCCCTTCCCACTGCAGCCCCTACCCTCCATGGCACCTGCCATATTGTTCTAGGTATTTCTAGGTTTTCTCACCAGGAGGACCTGCAAAAATGAAAGACTCACATATAAACGGCTCACCAGACAATATTTCACAATAAACATTAAGGACAAAAGGGCATATGTAATTGTGATGGGCGCACAATGCCTATCTTCTACTGCAACAGTCCATTAGAAAGTGAAAAACGTATGATCTAAATAAAGGCTTTAGTCCCATCACAGAGAACATCCTGTGGTTTATTATCGGCAGTGCCCTTCTAGACCATTTGAAGTGATTTTGTCCTGTGATATGAGTTGTTCTTGTCAAAAAGTGTTCTTCAATTTATTGTATGTATAGATCCAAAATACTTCTTAAAAGATTGCACAGTGTAAGCACCATGAACAAATTGCTTTCAATATCCGGGAGCATAGAGTTAAGGGAGCTCCGACCTCTGGGAGAAGTGCCCTGGCCGGTGCCTTCCCCTCTGAGACAGTCAGTCTGGGTCCTGTGCTTGAGCTGTCAGTCCCTCACAGGGCACTCGGCGCACGCGGTGATGAAGGGAGATGGAAAAGCGAGCTCTGAGTATGAGGAGGTCTGCAGGGTGCCAGCTTCGCTTCCCCTTTTGTTCCCGCTCTCCTCTGTCTCACTTCCTTTCTAAGGCCCAAATTGCTCAAGATGAAAGGGCCACACTGCCGGGCAGGACGCTTGGTGACAGTTTCCTGTCTGGAGCAAATGTGATCTCTTGTCACCTCGTCCTCTGCGCTGCCATTTCAGGTCCTGTGAATTTTCGGATTTGTTTGTCCTTCCTCTCTGGTGTTGCAGTCTTTTCTATCCCTCACGCGTGGCAGATGGCTTTCCCTTTTCTTCCAGAACCCCAGTGTCTGATCTCTTACCTGTGGATGTGGACGGATTCACACTTTTACTGCAGACTTCATGCTGAGGCTCCTTTACGCTGTTGCTGACTCCAGTACTTGTCCCGATTGAAAAGGCCCGGAACACTTCTCCATCAGTCCCCCAACCACTGCGGCCTCCACCACCGGCCACCAGGTCCTCACCCTAGGCCTCCTTCTACCTTTCACTCACTGTTTGCCTGTTTGCCTTGACCCTGGCCTTGGAGAATCAAATGCATTGTCAGGAGACACTGTCAGAGAAGGGTTTTCTGGAGGCTGAAACTGAAAAGTATGAGATAAAGACTGAATTAACAGTATTTTTTAAACTGTTACTTCTAATTTTCTTCTCTTCTATCTTCTTTCTAATTTTATAAGGTGTTTATGCATAACTTTCATTAATACTTCTTTTATTTGAGCACAGTTAAATATTTGCATTTCAGAAATCCTTTGAAGTGGTTTTGAGTACACTGTAATTTACACATGATTGGCTGCCTGTCGGAAAGCAGAATATGGAAGTTATTTTGTCATAATGTTTCTAAATTAGCAGAACAGTTTATTTCTGGGGCTTTTAAAAAGCATTTCTCTATTTTTAAATATATTATAAGATTGACTTCAAGAGATCTTGAATAAAAATTATGCACACATAAAACACAATTATTTTTATTTTCTATTTTATATATTCTGATTATTAACTTGAAACAAATAGGACATAAAGTTATATAGAATTATTTTAATGATATCATCAAGAAAGAAAATTGAAATTGTTGAATAAAGATGAATAATTTGCTTTATGAAAATACTTTTAAGGACAGAAAACTAATAAATAGTGAATGTTTTGTACTTAAGTGAAATAATGACTTTTTTCCCCTGAAGGATAGATTTTTCCCTTTCACGTTTTTTATTCACGGGATATTTCCTTTTTCTGTATTGAATAATCTACATTTACACAGCATTAGAAATAAATAGATATGTAAAACTGTACTTGCTTAGTAAATTGTGTGCAGAAAAGGGGATATATAAATTATGATAATACTGAGCACCATTTGATGAACCGTGATGACTTTTTGAAAGAAAAACTAGACATACATGCAAATATGAATGATAAACATTTTCACACTGATACTTCTTCAAATTAAAATAATTCTGATCATCATATACTGAAGCTACAGCTTTTATAAAAATTTAAAGTACAATTATCTATTGACATAAAATGTTAGTTCATACTTAAAAGTTCAGATATAAAAGTCTCTACTTCACTCCTTGGGAATGAATCATTTTGCACCCCAGCCAAAAGCTAGAACTCCAGAGCAACACCTATTAATTAAATCCCCGAGCCAGCTGAATGCATGGTCCAACACCCCAGGAACCAATATGGCACATACTGAGATGCTAAACTCTTCACTGTAAAGCACCAGGAGGAAGGCAAGGCATGGTCAGGATATTCTGGTTAACATGTGTTTTACTTAATGTTTAAATTGACCATTGGATTCATTTATTTAATTTTATTAGTTTTTATTTTTTTAACATTTTAAATTAATAGAACAATTAGAAGGTAGCATAGAACTTCCATTCCCTCCTCCAAAGACTCCTCTATTAACATTTTGTATTCATCTAGTAGATCTATAATGATTAATGAAACAACAATGACACAGCACAATTACTTAAAGTCTGTGCTGTATTTAGATTTCCTCATTCTACCTAACGGATTTTTTTTCCCAGATCCCACCTTGAGCATTCTATTGTATTTAGTTGTTTTAGATTTTTAGGACCTTGTTGGCTGGCACAGCTTCATACACCTTTCAAGCTTTTGATGACCTTGATAGTTCTAAGAACAACTTGCTTGTCAGCTGTTCCTCACATTGTCCTCATGCTGGAATTTGTCCATCTCTTTTCCTAATTGGGTTGTTTTAAGGAGGATTACAGAGCGCATTGGTCAGCAGAGCTTGTCACCCAGAGTCCCCTTACTCAGCTGACTGAGGCAGTGTCCCCCAAGTCCCTACACAGTCAGGTTTCGCCCACCCCTCCTGCACACCTCGCTCCTTGGAAACAAAGTCACTTGAGTGGTAGATGGGGGTAGAAGCACAAGTGGAATTCTTCTATAAAAGAAAACCTTCCTTTCTCTCCATTGGTCTCTTTGTTTACGCAATCATTTACTTAAATGTAAATCAGCTCATGAATATTCATTTTGTATCTTAAGATATACTCCAGGGCTAGGAGCTTTTTCAGCTGGCTCTTGTATCCCTTTCAAATCAAGCCCCTTAGTAGTTTCTTATTTTCTACTGCTCTCAAATGTTCCATACTTATTTTGTGTATTTCCTGCCTTGGTCCCAGGAATAGTCATTTCTCTTGGAACTCAGGTTCTCCTTACTGAAGACCACTTTAAAATGCAAAGTCTAGGTGGACATAGTAGCACACTCCCAAAGACCCAGCACCCTGAGAGGCAGAAGCAGGAGGAATGCACATTCGAGCTTGGTCTGTGCAGCTTTGGGACTCGTGGGACGCTATCTCAAAATAAAAAATAAAAAAGGGTTTGGGGTTTAGCTCAGTGCAAAAACCTGGGGTTCAATTACTAGTACTGCAAAAGTAAAATAAAATAAAATAAATACCTAGATACTATCTGTGTCTGTTGCTCTTTAGAGCTTTCTTAGCAGAAATGACACACACACATGTATATATACACATATACATGGCCCTGCAAGTGTGCATATGTATATGTTTTCTGTCTAATCTTAGATTCATTTCCTCAAGGAAACCTGGTTCCTTGTATAGAAAAATGGTGTTAGAAATGAAGTGTTGGGTGCTGACTGTGCTCATTGCTACTGGGACACTTTTGCTTCTAGGTGCTCTCAGCTGTTACACGGACATATTTTCACATGTGTAACTAGATGTATATCTACATTACACTCCTCATGAGTTCGTACTGTCTCCCATTCCAATTCCTTTTAGATTGCTTGATCCTCCTTCCTTTGCACATCTGTAAATTCTCAACTGAGTATCTAGAAATTGGCTCCTAGGATTCATCCTATCTGTACTGTTCAGTTCCAGGGCACAGATTATGGCAGTGTCAGGTTTGTTAATGGCACTCCAGTGGGAAAAGAATACAGTTTTTGTACAGTTGCCTTTTCCTTTAGTCTAACTGGCTCTATTCATTCTGTGAGTTAACTGAAGTTAGTACTTTTCTTCTCCACCTTCTTTAGTGAAGCGGTTTCATACATTTGTGATAAACTTAGCTTCTCATGCTATTGGCATTCTTTTCTGGGAATTCTCTAACTCAAAACATTATTCTTAAATTTGCCTCATTAAGGTTTTCTCTTTGTTCTGTGAAGTTTTATGTTTTTTTGTTTGTCAATTTGCAGTACAAAATGAGTGCATTTATTGTGGGGTATGGGTACACGTATATAATACATCTTAATTCTTTTTGGACAATGTTTTGCATTTCCATTACAATGATAGACATAATAGTTTAATTGCCTTAAACATCTCTGGTGTTTCACATTTTTCCCCCAAACATGTGAAGTCACCAATATATACATATTTTTTCTTTTGACTTTCCCATATTGGCTCTTTTTCCGAAATGTCAGATAACTGGAATCATAGAGTTTATGATCTCGTGATACTAGATAGTTTACTTAGAAATAGATATGTGAAATTCACTCATGCTTTCTTGTAGCTTGATAATGCATTTATTTTTGTTGCTGACTAATCATCTGTGGTATGGCCATATCACTATTCATTCAACCATTATATCATAGAAGAATAACATGGTTGCTTCCAGTTTTGGTCATGCAGGGATTTTTGTAGATATGAATTTTAAAATGGGTAAATAGGAGTAAAATTGTTGAAATGTATGGTAAGACCATAGTTCTACAACACATTGACAAAATGTCCTAGTTTGTTATAAGTGAAAGGAACTTAAAACTTCATTCAATGTTTGCTCTTTTAGTGATTTACTTGGAGCTTTATTTAAGTCATATATTCTAATCGTTTTTCAGAGACAGGGAATAGCTACTGTTTGAGAAAGTAATTGATAGCCTAAATACATGTGTTTGGGGGAGGTTAAACTTTTACTAGTTTTCTTGTATTTGTTCTAATTTAGAGGGGAAGCATTCTCTCATCATTGATTCTGACATGAGATGTACTTTTCATGTAGATGCTCTTTTTTAGATTGAGAAAGTTAGAATTTACTCTTAGTTTGTAAGAGTTTCTAACCATAAATGCTGAATATTTCCAAATACTTTTTCTGCATCTATACATGGCATCCTAATACTTTTTTTGTTTAGCTTGGCAATATATTGGATTATGTACATTGATTCTTAAAAACTAACTTTTAAGGGGAAGCTTGAGTTCTTTTTACATAATGCAGACTTGAAATTTATCTTTTACTGTACTTTTAAAAGAAATCTAAACTACCATTATAAACTCGTGTATATTACATTTTTAACCATCCTAAATCTACAGAAACTAATAATTGAACTTTGGTTTTAGTTTATTTTATTTATATACTTTTCTTTCCTAAAATATTTTTAGGTTGCTAAAAACTGTAAAATAATTCTCAATAAATTATAACAATACTGCAATACTGTTTTATGAATTAAACCTTTTTTCTCAAATTAAAATGTTTTGTATATTATTGTCTAAACAATGCACATTTGTCAAAATAAGAAAACAAAATAAAATGGCATATTTCCCTTTAGTGTATTTAATAATACTTGATATATCTATCATCTTTTTAGATATTGACTGATTATTACCTTTTAGACATGAGGATATACAAGAATATATTAAAGTTTAGGTTTTTTTCATTTTTCTATTCAGATTAGAAGAAAATTTAGTAATAAAATGCTGTAACTAATTATTTTTCTATATCTACCATTAAAATACTATTCAACTCAATTTTTTTCAAGAAACCGGGGTAATCTTTAGCAAAAATTGCTTCTAAATAGGCTTAGGACATTTAGAAGCTTTTCTAAGAGCACAGGTTTACATAGTCTGTGACATTTATGTACCTTTCAGTTAACGTTATTTTAATTGTTTTTGTACAATGACTATAGTAGCTAATCTATACTTAGTTTTTAAGTTATTTTTCAGATTACAATTGAATCAGTTCATATCAAGGAAATAATTGAAGAAATGGAACTTGATAGAAAAGGACAAACAGTTCAATTCTGGTTCATGCTTCGTTGAGGGAGGTGAACGGTGGGTGATTGGGGTGTATTTCTGAAGGGGAACTCAGAACTCATAATGGTGACAAACAGACTTGTTTTTTGAGTAAATTTTTATGAGACTAATACTTCTGAAGTATTCCATCTCATCCTCCAAAGAAACACAATAGAGGAGAAATCATAATACTATGGTTTTGGATTAAACTTTTAAAATTCAAGATTAATTTCTACTTTTAAATGTCTATATATGAAAATGTGTGTGACAAACTCTTAAAAAAGAAGACTATATTATGTTTTGTTCACAAAAATATGTGAAAGTCCCAATCCCAAATTTCTCAAAATGTGGCTTTCTTTAGAAAGAGACATCGTAGATGTAATTAGTGAAGATGAGGTCATCTGGTGTAGCATATATCTGTAATCTAGTGTGGCTGGTGTCCTTATAGGAAGATGGCCATGTGACTACACTAATGCTCATCATAACCTGTGTCGATGAAGGCAGAGGCTGCAGTCATGCTGGTGAAATTTAACGAATACCACAGATTTTCAGAAAACTAGTAAGGACTAGGAAGAAGCATAGAAGAATCTTCTACAACCTTCAGAGAGATCATGGCCCTGCTGGCACATTAGTATTGAATTTCCAGCCTCCAGAGCTGTTTGGCAATACAATTCTGATGCTATAAACCACTCAGTTTGTGATTTATTGTGTGGCAGTCCTAGCAAATTAAGACAAATTTATATTTTTGTGATAAGTGAGAAATTACAGACTTAAGTGAAAGAATACTCTAGCTCTGATTCTTTGTACTGCAGTTACTAATTCTCATGGTTTGGCAGAATTGATGAAGGGATACAAATATATTTATAAAATTCACATCCATGGGATGCAACATTTCACAGGCATGAATCTCATAAAAGTTACTTACAAATAAAAATGGGTCTCTTTCAGTTTAAAAGAGAATAAAAGCCAACAATTTCTTAATTTCCTTACTTGAAATGTTTCAGTACAAAAGAAGAAAATCACATGAGAATGCAAAGTGGTGCTGAAGAAATCATACATTTTTAATTTTATATTACCCTGAATATAATTTTTCCTCAGGCCAATTTGTACATTCATTTTGAAGGACAGTAGAAGTGAAAGAAAGCTGGAAATTTAAAAGGTGTGTCTGTCATTTAAAGAAAGTTAGGAGATACTGATTTCATGGGTTAAAATAAGACTTATTTATTCAACTTTCAATTTTGTGAGTCAGAAGTCTGGGCGTGGTGTGGCCAAATTGCTTCCTCTTCAAATCTCACCAAATGAAAGTCAAAGTTTGAGTAGGCCTGAGCTGATTTTCACATTTTTGAGAAAGACTCTGATTCCACAATCATTCAGGTCATTGGTTAAATTTAGTTCCTGCAATTTGAAAAATTGAAGTTACCAATTGTCTCCTATCAGCGTCATGATAGAGTTTGTATGTTTGTCTATGTTTTCCCTGTGGGTGCTTCTATATAAAGCTCTTTGTTTTCTAAAGTTTATTAGATTAGCCATGATTGGATTCTCCAGGAGAATAGCTCCCCGTCTTGAGGTCCAAATCTTAATTGTGGCTGCAATGTCCTTTGTGTTCTACAGGGCAACAAATCACATGTTCCTGGGACTAAGACATGGGCATTGTCATTCAGGGCTATTCCCATCATGTACAACAAACAGCAATGAATCCTAGTTCCAGTTTTTAATTTTTAGTAATAAAAGAAAACAATATTTTACTGCTTTTCTTTCATAAATTATTCTAATTCTTTATTTAAAAAGATAATAATAATGGAACTAGATGCAAATAAAATATTAACCATAAGAAACCTAAGTATTAAAATAGCCTAAAAAATAGACCTGGAAGAAATTTTGTGATCAAACAGACTTAGGAAGAAATTTTAAAACCCTAAGGTGTTTACATCTGTATCAAATCAAGTGCAAGAAAACAGGGTTGAACTTACCTCAACAAAGACTCTCAATTGTGCTTTCTATTGCTTGATTGGAGAAAAAATACATAAGAGCAAGCTTAAAATCCCACCATAAACTATATCAGGGTTTTGTGGGGTTTTTTTTTTTTTTTGCATTTTAAAGAATTATCTTTATTTAGGCTTCTGATTCAGCACATGTATCAAAAACTAATTAACATAAAGTAACTAAGATAATTAATTGGAAGTCTTACATGTCTCTAAACTCCAACCAAGAACGTCGTTGCCACTACTACCAGAATGCCAGTCTAGTCAAGCTGCAGGCCAGCTATCATGAACAACATGCAGTGTGCACAGATACGCAGAGGCTAAGGCAGAGTAGCAGCTGGCTTTCTTCTCCTTGTTGACATTTTTCTGCTTGACAGTCCTCTTCTGCATTCCAGGCTAAGTTACAAAAATGTCCAAAGAAGACTTAGGGTCAATCCGACCAGACACTCTTTTAGAGGAGTGTATTCTTAACCTGTTGTACCTGCAACCTTTCTGCCAGGATGAAGTTTGGACTGAGATGTACTGTATCAGTTTTTATGAAGATTCTCACTGTTGTGAATTGCATGTAGCTAAGTAGAAACAAACAAATACAGATGAACCTAAATAAAGATTTAGATTCAATTACATATGTTTTAAAGTGAGGATACTATTAAATTGAAGAAGCAAATCCAAAAGTAAGTAAAGTGATTATAAGATTTACCACACAAAAAAACTTCAAGGATAATTCATAACAGACGAAAAAATAGAATACACCTTTTTATGTACTAACTTGAGTAAATGAATATTTTAAGCAAATATCATTTGAGTTTAACAAAAACTAAATATTTATTTCATTACCTTTCAAACCCATAGCATTTCCTAATCACTTGGCTTAAGTAAATTTTGAAACATAGACATGGATATATTAACCTGAAGCAGATTTTTTTCTTACAGTGTCTATAGTGATCACGGTAGAGTTAATCATCTTCTCACTTTGACTAAACTTTAAGTAGATTTCTTTTGGACTAGAAGCCCTCATTCTTCTCTTTTTTAGAACATTTATTTTTTAAAAAAAATTGAAATTATAAATGCTTTTTCTGCTTTGCAGAGATGTAAATCTTTCTAAAAAGATTTATTGGTTTTACAACATTGGGAGATCTTTCACAAGGATCTGAGCACCATGTCTTTGAAATGCAGGTACCTAGAAAGATAAGACCTTTTCTAGTTCGCATCTTAAGTGTCCTATAGAATCCCATGTGTTAAATGTTTGCTACCCAGTTTGTTGCTATTTGAGGCAGTAAAGCCTTTTAGTAAAGCCTTTTAAGACGTGGGGCACAGGGGGAGTCTTCGGGTAATTTGGGGCGTGTCCTCAGAGGTGATTACGGGATCTAGTCTCTTCCTCTTTCTTTCACACCCTGGACACGGGACAAGCAATCTGGCTTTGCCACGTAATTCCCACCATGATATGTGGCCTCACCATAGCCTCAAAACCAATGGAAGCAAACTCCAAAACTAAGTACACATATCCCTCCTTTTCTTTTTAAGTTGATTATCTCAGGAATTTGTTTAAATAATTAACATAGAGCCCAATAAACCTAGGGCCCTGTCTAACATACTCTGTAGGAGAGTTGAAGCTTAACTCTAATAAGCATCAATGAACAATCACAAGTGGTTGATTACAGAAACCCAAGCTCTTCCTGGGTGTTGTTAGTACTCTCTCACTAGAGGCACACAGCTCTTACAAACTTTCCTCCCTAGGGCTCCACTGGAGTTGAATTTAATCTCTCTTTCTCATGGCAACTGATTTAAATCTCACTTGTTTAGATCGGGCAGTACATTTAAGTAAGGAAGGGAATGCTTAAATTCCATTCCAGTGGGACTAGAATTCCAAGTATTTCAGAGGGACCCAAGACATAAAGGCTAAGGGGACAGAATACATTGAGCTCAAAATTAAGTATGGTGGAGAAACAGAGGCTTCAAGCCTTCATATAAACTAGTCAAAATGTCCTTCTCCATTTTTGGAAGAACCCAGTAAATGAGATAGTTTGGTGCTAAAATGATTTGTGAGTGAGCATTTTAAAAAAACAAAGATCCTTTTGAATAGACAACTTTTTAAGATTCAAGAAAATTTAAACTATTTCTTTTACTAATAGACTTTTAAAACAACTTCTTCAATTCCTCAGATAGCCTTGGGACATCAGTATTATTAAGATACAGTTGAAGAAGAAAAGGCTGACTCTTGAAAAAGGTTAGCTTAACACGACAGGGAGTCTAATTTCTAGTTTCACTACACAAATTAGATTGAAATTGTTCTCTCTCTCTCCCTCTCTCTCTCCCTCTCTCTCTCTCTCTCTCTCACCCAACCCCCTCCTCTTCTGAACATAGAGAAAAATGTTAAGCGAAAGCAGAATTGCTGTTCATTTTGATGATTTCCTACCTTCTCTTTGCAACAAGGGCAAAGGTCTAGGCATTGATATTCTGATGGGAATCTGCATGGCATTGCTAGGAATGGACAAATGAGCTGAAAGACCTGGCACAGTCCCTACCACTCTGATTAAAGCTTGGCATTTTGTGTGTGTGTGTGTGTGTGTGTTCTTTGGAGCGGACAGCATGCTGCCTGGAATTAGAAATATGAAAGACAGAGGAACTTCACACTGTGTAGAGAATGTTCTCTGCTTTCCTATTTTCATAAGGCAGATAAGTCACCAAAAAACCAAAAAAAACCTTGAACCAGTCAAATAGTAGTGTGGATCTGCTTAGGATAATCTTTCTGTAGCTCACATCTTAGAGATTCAGAGATCACCATAGGGACAAAGGGAGAACTTTTAGTCCCTTGACATGCTACTCATTCGAGGGATGATTTGAGTTTTCCTCTAAACCAGTCAGGCGAAATCCTATGGCCAGTTTGGATTCCAGTAAAACCTCCACAAAACTGAGGCTAACCTGGATTGCTCCTTCAAAAGTGCTAAGAATTTCTCCAGGGCCACCCTACAAAATCAGAAATGAGATAATGATCGTCCTAACCCTAGCTTACCTCAGGGTGGTCATCTTCTCCATAGGAGCTGAGTCTCTTGAGCTAAAGTCTCTTCCCTACTTCTTAAAATATTTTTACTCTGTGTTTAGTAAATATGCCTCTACCTCTCAGTGAGGTATCCTAACTGCTTTTCTGCAACAACACAATAGGAGAATGTGCAGATTCAGTTGAAATCCCCACTTACTTTTTAACGGGAGCACTTAAAACCCCCTTAAGAGACAACTTTATGCTCCTAAAATACTTACATGACTATCCCTTTTTAATTATATCTGGTAGAGGACTATTTCAAGCTTCCAAAGTATTAAGTAAAAACTTTTCTCAGTTTTGTAGTTAAGAAGATATTTAGTTAAGGTAATTTTAAGGATTTTCTGTGATGTGAGATTATTTGTTATTAATTAAAGAAAACATCAAATTAAATTTTGCTCCTGTCAGGACTTGGATCCTGATGTCCTCCCAAAACTACATGAGGTCATGATTGGAGAACTTCCAAGGTGGCTGGATTAGGGTATATGAATGTGGATCTTTTTTTTTTTTCTTGTATGTGTCTTTTTTTAAAATTTATTTTTATTTTTTTTTACAAATCCAAAAGTGTAGTATTGTAGGTTTACAAAGCAAAATGATAGAAATTTGACAATGGTTGCAATATTGCATATCGCTACCTTCAAAAGGGTTGTTTGGATTAAGAGATACAGACATGCAAAATTAATGTAAACATGTGAGTATCAACTGTTCCCTTTCAATAACCAATACATTTAAAAGTATAATCATTTTAGCCATCCCATGCATACACATATACAAACTTATGTGTAAGGAGCAAATTTTGAAAGCACCAGCAAAAACTAAAACTTCATCCACAAACAAAAACAATTCATTTTTTAAAAGATTTCAAGACCTATTTTTTTTCAAGCAGAAAGAAAAAAATGAAATTCAAAAAGCAAAATTGGATTCAAATATCAAATAATAAACATTCTCATTTTCTTTTTCTCTAACTGACCCAAATAATTTTTTTATACATACATAGGTTTTGTTTGAGTTCTTCAAACCAGTGCCACAATACAATAGTCACATATATGTGACTTATTCAAGATCAAGGGTGGATCAAGGGTGTGATGCTGGGATTAAGGGTGCCCCATCCTGGATGTGGGTAGCATTGATCAATAGTTTTACAGCATGGATGAAATATAAGTTGACAGGAAGAAGGTAGAACTGGTGCTGATGGAGTTGCTGCTATTGCATTTGCTGCAGCTGCTACTGCTTGCTGTCTTCTGCCTGCCCTGCAACACCATGGACTGTGTTTCCTCTGCCCTGTTTCACTGCCTTGGAGTCAGCTGACTGTGGATTGAAACATTTGCAAAGTGTCAGCTGAAACAAACCTTTCCTACTTTAACTTGTGATTGTTTGCTATTTTGTCTCAGCAATGAGGAAGATAATAATTTATGTGAGATGATGGATAATTTATTGCATGATAGTAATAATTTTAGTTATTTTAATCTTTTAGCATCATGCTCCTATTTTAGTCTTTTAAAATTATGTTGTAAGTCATTTTTATCTTTGCTCATGAGAACTTTAAAGATCACAGAATCTCTAAGTGATTGTAGATGCTGGTCAGAAAAAGAAAGAAACCAGTCCTAGAATAGTTTCCATAAGGACTAGCATAGTAGCCAGCCAACAATTGGGAAATATACTGTAGACCACACCACAGCTAAGAGATTTTCCTATATTTTAGTGCAGCTTGTATACTAGACAAGTGCACTGCCATTGAACTACATTTCTGCTCTTTAAAAAAATGTTGGAAAGAAAAGCACTGTAACGCACGTTGGTTATACACAAGAGGGGCAGGATAGCATATGAGGAGGCTATTTTATGGAGTAAGTGGTACTCCATAAAGGAGAAGTAACTGTTGATTCTGAATTGGTTAGGGTTAACTGTCCCACAAGAAACTTTATAAGCAAACAGGGTGTCTACTTGTAGCATTACAAGCAGCTAAATTAGGGAAAGATTGATAGGCAATTAGAAAGCGACCAGGTCCAAGATGGAGTCAGAACAGAGATGAGGCAAAGCAGCCCTATGGTTTAGGGCTGAACTGACAGAACTAAGTTCAAGCAGGAGACACAATGCCTAGGAATGCGAACCTCCCCAGAGAGAAACAACAGTTCAACGCTGTAGTGTAGTAGCACCATCTGGTCAAGTGAGCCTAAACAATATAGCAAGCATGTAGACATAAGGCAGCAACACACAGATAGGTGACCAGAACATTCTGTCACTCTTACCCCTTCCGGAAGTGCTTTGATTCTTCTCCATGCTGTGGACCCTTGCTGCAGATCTTGTCCATTAAGTTAATGCTAACTACATAAATGTACCCTAGTACCTCAACTTACTAATGCTTTCATGTGTAAACAAGTTGATTTGCACACAGAATCATTGGGCAAAATTTTGTTTTTGTTTGGACACTGGGCATCAGGTGATGAGCCTGACCTTGGTCATTCTTTCCAGAATTGTGGAGCAAATTAAGTTCATAAACCAAGGTACCACTTGTAATTCTATAGGTTGATTGTTGTTCAGTCCAAGGTAATTGATGATGTGATTTTATCATTTAAAACCTTTCTCAATGGCAACTAGTTTCAGGGTCCCTCCTGTCTCTCAGGAACTTTCTCTTAAAAATTTTCTACTCTTTGTCGCATTGTCCTTGACTACTTTGTTCTTCAGCAATCTGTGACGTGAACTCAGCACATCTAACAGATGGGGACTCTCTTCACTGTACCATCTTGGGGACTCCTCCAGAAATACTAGAAGGAGAGAAGACCTCCAATGTCACTTCACTTATTTCTCTGCTTTTGTTCACATTATGGTGCTGCTGAATTGAGATGCAGCCTGGCTGTATTCCTACCCTGTTCACTACAAAAAGCTACTTTGAATGGTTAATTGGTTGTTGGTTTGATCTTATTCAGGGTTTGTGTGGCTGGTCTGTTCCAGATTATTTTCTTTGTTCTCTTGCAAGCACGTCTAAACTAAAGGAATGGGAAAATTTTAACTCTTTACGTGTGGATATCGTGATGGGTCATCTTGTCTTTTGTCATTAGGTGTCCATCTTTGCTACAATTCACACTTTTCCTAAGATATACTGCTTGTCTAATTCAAGGCATAAATGTATGCCTTGGGGCAGTGCTTTTCAAATTTTGTCTTTGGTCTGTCTATCAGCTTCAAGATGGCTTTTGGACTTATTACTGCTTTAAATCTTTCCCCTTTCTCTTGCAGCTGGAGGAAAGCAAAGCTATTAAAAATTCTGTAATCGTTTACCAGACTTCCCAGTCTCTGGCATCATGCTCCCTAGACCAATAAATCCTTGAAGGGACAGGCTTGTCAGTGACAGTGGCCAAGTTATAGTTTTAGAGACAGACAATTTGGAATTGAAATTGTTAGTTTGAACCCAGAGAGCAACATCATAGGAGGGAACAGGTGCGTGTCCCGTTTAGAGTGAATAATCCAGCCTGGCCACCTTCCAGTCCCTCCCCAGTAAGCAGCCACTTGTTCTGAAGCAGGGAACTCTGGAAGATGCCCCTGCACTAGGAACTCAGGAGGAATTAAAAGGCATAGCTTCTCCTCCTTTGTTGCTTTTTGAAATGGCTTTGACTGTAAACATTGGAATTGTCAAAGACAAATTCATCACCCAGTCTATTCATGACTCTCTACAAAGGCTTAAAAAATGGCCTTTGCCCCAGAAAAGTAAGTTTGACTGATGTTCTGGTAAGGATTGCTAGCTCGATCTTTTATAACTAGGACTGGGAGGAAGCCAAGGGGACAAAACAAAGAGACCTGGAAAAGGTGGCTGCTTCGGTTGGGTCCCTACAGAAGGCAACATGGAATCTGATTCCCAGATTCAAAGGACAGCTCTCTGTCCATGCCCACTTGCTACAGCTGTGAGAAACCAGGCCACTTTAAGAGGAACCGTGACAGGATCTGCCATAATGAGAAGCCCCCTAAACCTTGCCCTGCTTGCAATAAAGACCACTGGAAGTTGGGCTGCCTCCATTGACAAAGGTCCCTGGAATCAGATGCATCTTCCCAGCTGGTCCAACAAGACTGAAGGGCCTTGGACCCTAGTTACCACTTTCCTCTGGCCAGACTCTTATCTCACCTGAGCAGACCCAGCTAGTCATGACTGTGGAGGGAAAAGAAATTGCTAGATACAGGTACAAGTCTCTCCATTCTTCTTTTCAACCCTGGCCCCCCCTGAAGTCACCATACAATAGGACAAGGAGTTACTGGGAAGAGGTAGTCCAGTGTTCCTTTGAATCCCTAGCTTGTAGCTGGAATGAGTTCTTTATTCATTCACTCCTTTCTAATTATGCCAGACAGTACTGTTCACCTCCTGGGGAAGGAAGGATATATTATCCTCTTTAAATGTCATCGTGTATATGCATCCAAACCAAGAGATGTGCCTCTCTCTAGTAGAAACAGATTAATCCAGACACACGGGCAACACAAAATAGGGAGAGCAATGGGAGCCAGTTTAGTATAAATACATCTTAAAATCCTCACTACTTTTCCCCATTAAAGACAATACCCTGCAAGGCCAGAGGCCTTAGAAACTTAGCACATCTAACAGACTGAACGTTTCTTCCCTGTTACAGTAGAATGTGATGAGATTTAAACCAGGGTTTCAGCATGAACAGTTGTTTTTATTTCTTTTGCCTGTAGCTGTTAACTGGTCTACTTCAGTAATATGGTTCTCTTTGCATCCTTGATACTTGTTAGTAAAGTTAGCACTTTTCAATTCTTTTCTTTCTTCACTTTTAGCATATACAGTGCAATTCGTTTTTTAAAAAGGTAATTTGTTTTTACAGCTGCGTATGTAGGCTGTATGTGGTTAGCCTTTTAGCCAGAGTGGACTATAAACACAGACTGCTGGTTTTTGTTACTTATAATATTAGAAGAATATGATGGAGTCAATTTGTGTTGAAATTCAGTGTAAGAGGACTGAAATCTTAGTGCTGTGTATAGATCTTAGTGCTGTGTATAGATCCTGCCCAATTCACAAAGTTTATATTTTATGAGTACAATTATGTTGTACTTTTCATATAATTAACATCATTGACCTGGTGAAATACTTTGGTCATTGATTGATGATTGCGATAAAATAAAGTCAATTTTATTACTGTAGCTACCTCTGTTATTAGTAGGGGCCAGGGTTGGACCATTAGCTTTCCAACCCCCAAGGTCCATGCTCCTTAAAGGAAATATCTCTAGTATACTTTTGGTTATGCTTTGAAATACTGGCCAAATTTAAAAAGTCATAATGGAATACAAGTGAGTAAGAGCAATACTGTTTTAGAGGCAGTTTTTAATTCACTTTAACTTACATAAGCAATAAGTCTTTCATAACTTACGGTTTCACAATTACAGATTTCTTGGAACACTCCCTATCTGCTGATCAGCAAAGGAGAACTGATACTCCTTTATGGACACTGTCTCCATGACTAAGGTGATTACGGTTCTATTTTCTAGGGAACTCTCTTGATGCTCCCACACTACTTGTTTTGCCATCCACTCTACTTTTCCTTTGCCAATTTAATTCCTTTGATTCTAAGGTCTTCTGACCGCATTTAACTGAGTATTGCCGCAGAAATCCCTGGAATCTGCTTTGTCATTCATCTGTCTATTTCCTGTTGTCTCCATTGTTAAAGCTTTGGAGAAATAACATTTATCAACCTGTGATGGGAGCGCTATTGTTTTGGCCGAGTGGAATCCTATCCATTAGGAAATCGAGAAAATCATCTTTCTCCTCTCCTAGTTACTCTTCACGTCAGACTCTTCACTGCCAACACTAGAGCTCTGAACCCCACTGTGAAGGTCTGGGCAGGCACATGAGAGACTTGGATTCTCATCTGCTCACCAGTGGGAGGACGAGAATGATCTTCCCTGAATTCATTTTCATACATAGACAAGTCAAGCTAATCACATCATCTGATGTGTACAGAATCTAAATTTTTGCTAAACTCTTTTTGTCTTCAAATTTTAAAAAAGTGCTCACCAAATCTAGTGCTAACATGTTTATTGCTTTCTTCTGCTGAGAGACACAATATTTATAAATTCATTCCTCATTATAATTTTATTAGTTGGGTCACTCAGAGTTTCTCAAGTTTGGAGATTTAAAGTGTATATACTGGGCTTCAAATGGCCCACGATCCTTGTGAAGTCATGTGCCATGGATGTGATCATGGATGTGCGTACACGCACCTATTTCTGAGATGAGTTCTTTCACTTCTGTCAGATCCTCTGCATAATTGCTGACTAAGCAATTAAGAACCATAAGGTAATTGTGGAATAAAAGAAAGAAATCAAATTTACTGTGAATGGCACTCCCCACCAGTCAGCAGCAACTCAAGTTAGACTTTCCATGTGTCTCTATGCTGTCAAGATGCTGCGACTCTTCCACTTACTGGTACTGAGTATTCTGAAGGGCACTCCTGTCACAACACAGTCAGTGTGACTCCTACAATGTGCAGGAAAGTTCTGTAGAACACACAAAGGCCCAGACCAGGTAAATTTCCAGAGGAGGGAGGGAAAAGGAAGCAATAACAAAATAAACTGTAATGAAAAGAAAGGAAGTTACTAAATGTTGCCAAGGGTCTTTGAATCCTAGATCAATTTAAATACTATGAAAGCATTAAGTTTGAGACCCACAGTAATGTTAGGTTGCTATTGTGGGCTGAATAATAGCCTCTCCCCACTCTTCATATGTTGAAACGCTAACTTGCAGTGCAATTACTTTAGAGATAAAGACTTTGGGAGGTAATTAAGATTAAACATGGTGGTATGTGTGAAGCCATAATCCTACAGAGTTAGCGTTCTAGTAAGAAGAAGTACTGGCCTATGCTCCACACTGTCTATCCCGAGAACCTTACCTCCCTATGTGAAAACATAGTTAGGAGAAAGCTCTCTGTAAGTTAAGAAAGCAGATCTCATCAGAAATTAACCCAAGCAGATCTTGTTCTTAGAATTCCCAGCTCCAAAACTGAGAAAATGAATTTCTGTCATCTAAGCCTCCTACTCTGTGGGAGTCTGACTGAGCAAACTCTTACATTTGTTTTCTTGCACACATTAATATTCATGTAAGATAATTTATAAAGGTGAACACAAAGTTGATTCAGTCAACATAACTGAAGAGAACTGTAAAATATAAAACACATTTTTAAAAAGGAAGTAAATGATTGGTTAGACTCAAGGAAAGATTATCAATGGCCAAAAATTTCTATAACAATTAGGATAAATGATGGAATGAAAATGAGATAATAAATTTGGAATAATTGAGAGAAAAGGATATTGTGAGATCTAGCCAACATATAATGGGAATTCTTAAGAGAGAAGAAAAAAAATGAAGAAAAGAAAAGTGATGAAATAATGGATGAGAATTATTATACTGCACATATTAGAATTCAGAAGTATGGCAAGCCCACATTACAACAAGTAAGATGAATAAAAAGAAATTCACGCCTAGAAACACTGATGCAAAACTGGAGAACAGAAAAGACCTTGCAAACATTGATAAAGAAGAGATGAATCATATACAAAAAATTAACAACACTCCTAACACTTTTCTTTAGCATAATAATAGAGACTGTAAAAGCAAAGACATGATAGCTTCAAAGTATTGCTAGAAAACAACAGGAAATCTTTAATGATATACCTAACAAAATAAGAAGAAAAGTGAATATGCATGTTTTCAAATAAAAAGAAAACCTGAGCAAGTCTACTAACAAGAATTCTTGAATCACTAGTCCTCTGAAAAATGGACTTCATGATGTAAAGCAACCACAGAACTAGTTCTGAAAATCAGAATGGAAATTTTAAAATATGTAGAACTCCTTAAGACAATTATGACAATAAAACACTGTATATTTCAAAGAGTTACAAGAAAGGATTTCCAGGGTCCTCACAACAAAGATATGATCAATGCTTAAGATTGTATATATATATGTATATATATATACATATATATCCTGATTTATGCTGATTTGATCATTATGTAATGTTTACATGCATGGAAATATCTCATTGTACCTTATAAATATGTACAATTATCTGAGGATAAAATTTTAAATATGTATAATTGAATGAAGCATATAAAAATTGAGACAAAGAAAAAGTATTAGACTTTTCATATATTTAAATATTTTTATTACAGAAAAACAGCTGAAAAATTATGAGTAGCCTCACAACTTTACAGTAAAGAAAACTAGTAAATAAAAAAAATCCATAGATTACATAAGATAGGAAATATTTTTACAGTGGAGAAGAGAACCAGAATGAAAATACATTTTTTTGCAAAGGTTGGAATACTGAAGCATAATAGTGGAAGAAAAATGTGCATAAAACATTACAAGCAAGATAAATTATCACTGGAATGTAAGAGTAATTGAGAATGTAGCAGCATATAAAATTGAAATATTTTAAAATAGCTTTCAAAAGTCACACACATGGCATGAGATATGAATAAACTATGTTATGGACCATGAAAAAGTTATGACAGGTAAAAATTTAAAAATTATACAAGAATTTATAAACATTTATATGACACTCTACCTGAAAACTCAAGTAAGAAGGACAAGTTTGTCCCCAGAAGATATGGAAAGCACACATAGTCCTATTCCATTGAATAGATCAAATCATAGATAAACATGTTCTTACAAAGAAAACATCAGACTCAGGCGGTTTTTCAGGAAATTAACACTCAACTTTAAAAAAATTGTACCATTCCAGGTTTGCAAAAATTCTGTCAGAAATTTGAGTTGCTTAACTTTGTTCTCTGAAACTGTTAGATCCTTAACTCCACACACTAAGGAAAACAATAGGAAAAATACTAGAGGTCAGCTTCACAGTGATGAAAGAAAACTTTTCTAAATGACCACAAGCCAAATCTAGCAACATATATGAACATATTGAACTGTGTGCAAGTTGAGTTTACCCCAGAAATGGCAAAATAGTTTGCTACTAGATAACATTTAAATATTTTTATCAAATTAACACATAAATGATAAACTGGCAATCTAAATATATGAAGAAGAGCATACATAAATTTTCATTGTAAAAGGTGCTAGTTAATAGAACTAGACAGGGACTCAAAGAAATGATTGCCAAAACAATTATCAACAAAAAACTCTTGATGATAAAATGTTAGAAATATTAATTTAGAATAATACTTTAAAGATGATTCTCATTACTAGTGCTTGTTTTCAGTGCTTTCTTGATCAATGAAGAAGTTAGAAATACATGAATAAAGTAAGGAAATACTATAAAGGAAGAAAAATTATTTGCAAATATTATGATTGTCAACCTGGAAAATACAATAAAATCTGAATATAAATTATTAAAATTAATGAGACACTAAAGAAGTTAACTAGACATTGGATCTCTGCATAGTAATGAAATGTATTTTAAGTATAATTTCAAAACACACAATTATTTAGATAACAAAAATAGCAAAGAAAAATCCTAAAGGAAATATAATATGCTAATAGTGGCATTCTGAAAACTTTTGGGAAAATCATCAAAGAAACTCTAAGTAAACTTTGAGATGTATTATTTTGACTCTTTTGAAACTTTTTATAGACTTAATGCAACTTTTTTTTTCTTGAGACAGGGTCTTCCTATATAGTCTAGGCTGGCCTGAACCTCACTATGTAGCCCAGGCTGGCCTCAAACTCAGAGTGATTTTCCTGCCACAGTCTCCTGAGTTCGGGAATTACAGGTGTGTGTCATTCCACCTGACCAATCTCATATGATTTTAAACAAAGGACAAATGGAAGAGCCAGGCCCCCCAAATAGTCAGATTAATTTTATAGTGAAATGTTTTGTTGCAATAAAACTAATGATGGCTTGAACGACCTAAAAAGAACCATAATAATTGGTAAGATATAAATAGACAACTAGACCAGGGAAAGAAGGCAAACACACAAATGCTATGAAACTTGTTGTTTGGCAGACTCGACATAAGTAAAACAGGTCTGGGTATGATTTCTTAAAAAGGCACATTTATTGCTAATCATAAAAATGTTAAAATGGGAAAAATTTATTCTAAACAATATCATAAAACTATGTAAGATAAAAAGGCCATATAACAAGTAGGCACATATATTAATATATTTCACAGAAGGGGCAAAGATAAGAAGAAAATGTTAATCAACAATTAAAGCAACAAAGCTATTTAATCTTGGTGTGTCTTAGTTTGCTGTGAAAAGTGGATAATCTTAAACTATCTCCTGAGGTTCTTGCGTTGACTAACACAAATAATACAGTGAGAGCTTTGCTTACATCAAAATAAACATTAAAAATGTACTTTATTACAATTTTAACATATTTATAGTTATTGTTTAATAATATTTTCTTTAGGATAACTCTCACTAGGGGTGTTTGACCAATTAATTCATTTAACAATTCCAACTGCACACTGTTAAACTTTGCCTCTCTTATCCTTTAAATTTTATTTTACTTGGGGATTGAACTCACAACTTCGTGCCTGCCAGGTAGGTGCTTAAGCCACTGAGCCGAACTCCTGGCTCTATTTTTTTCAAGATAGAGTCGCACCATGTATTTCAGGCAGGCCCTGCTCACATTGTAGCCCAAGCCGGCCTCAAACTCACAATGCCCCTCCTACCTCAGCCTCCCAAGAGCTGGGATTAAAGGCGTGTGCCACCACGCCTGGCTTACCTCTCTATCTTAATATAGGTTATGTGTGAGACATATCATATGCACATTTAAGCACTTTTACATTGAAATATGTATTCATAGTATTTTCTGTACTATTTATTCTATGTTTATAATAGTTCAATGTTTTATATGTAGACAATGACATCCAAGCATTTGCTTTTCAGAGATACAATTTTTGATTTCTACTGCATTTATTCTATTTAATCATAAAAATCTCTTATCAGCTTCTACATTTAGCTGTGCTTTTCTGTTTTTTCATATTTTGGTTTTTGTTTGCTTCACAGTGCACGCATAATTGCTTCTGATTTTTACCTTTATTCTTCAGGTTCAAACAGTTTAATACATGCCATCCCCTTGTGAGCAGTTGTTGTCGTATCAGTTTCCTCTACAGCATGTAACGGAGGAGAAAGTTTCTTTCTTTTTGATGCTACAAGGTCACAAAGCCATATACAGAAATCTAGTGTTGGCCTGTATACACTCAATGAACAATTCAAAAGTCAAATTGTAAAGGCACAAGTTATGACATCGCAAAAAAGCTTAAAGTAACATTGCTGTATAAATCTACCAAAATATTCATTATCTGTATCCTAAAAACTGTAAAAACTACTCAACTACAACCTAAGTAAGTGGAGAGAGACTATGTATGTGAATTGGACAAATATCAAAACATTTAGATGAGAAAGTTTCAAATGATCTGAATAATCTTTTTGTTCAGCTTATTACATACATTTCTTACTTTTTGTCTTAACCAACAAGTTTATTACCTTTTATCTAAAACATATTACACAGTTCAACTTATTGAATTCCAGCAGGAAAAAAAACCATGATGGGGAGGGAGAACAAAGCATCGTAAGTCCAGCTTGACTTAATGGTGGGGATACCAGGCCTTTACGGCTCATGTTAGATTGTTCTTCATATCAATGTGCAGGGTTAACTTGGTAAAGAATCCCTAGTCAGGAAAACAGGTGTGCACTCATTCACACATTGCTAAGTATCTACTTGTCTACTGCTTCGAGTGTGTTGATTGTACTATTAAATTCTTTATGTTCTCTCGTTGTATGATTCAGACTTCTGAAGCGATGTAGTAAAATTCTCCACTAGAGTTATATCTTTCATGATGTTACAAGACAGTTGTTGCTTAACCAAGGTAATTGCTCTTTTGTTTTATGTGTTTTGACTTCTATATTTTCCCTGTTCAGGGTGTTTTATTCTCTCTCTCCTATATATATCTTTCTCATCTAAAGTGATTTTAACTTTATTTTGTCTGATTTTAACATTGTCACTTAAGTTTGATTTTTAAAATTTTCATCCTGTTGATATTTATTTGTCAGTTCCACTAATTCAAACTTTCTCTTTTGGCACTTTCTTCTGCATGTGTTTCTATAAAAACTGATTTTTTTCTTTTAAGCCAAAATAGCAGTCTGTATTTGAATGGAATGTCTTTTTCTGCTCACATTATGTGATGCCTAAATCATTTGATTTTATTCTTTTATTCTTTGTGTTGATTGTTTATGCTACTTTGGGCTTCTCCATCTTTTTCCTTTTCTTTTTCATTTCAGCTAGTTAAATGATATCATTCTTTAGTTCACTTTGCTGCTCTTTTCAGTTTTCGTGGTTGGTTAGTTATGCTTCCAGAGTGCCCCAAACAGTCCCTGTGGTGCTGATTGTCCAAGGGAGTCATTTATATGGTGCCCTTCTGCCCTCAAATGTGCTCTTGCTTGTAGGAGGCGTTGCATGGTCATTCCATTTATTCTCACTGATTGCCTTCCCTTCTTCCTTGCTCATAATCATATAAGTATTTCTTTACTATTATAAGAAAAGAAAGTGGCTATTTACATGACAGAGTTCTCATACTCCTTTCCTTCAGCTTCAGAAGGCAATAACTTTCTAATAAAATTATTTCCTTATTCCTTTCTTCTACCCACTGAAACTTGGAAATGCTTTAATTTTTTCCCTTTCTCAGGAGCCCTAAACCTAAGGTTTTACTTTGATGTTTTAGTTCATTTAATTACAAATGTGTTATATACATTTCAGAAATCTTTCTTTAGCATTTATATTAACTCTCTGACAGAATGCTGTCGTCTTTTTTGAAGTAACCCAGGATGGATTGCTCACTGCTTCCTCTTTGTGATTTCAGCTTCTTGTTCTGATGGTTCCATACTTAAGTGGAGTCCTTCTCGGTTGTTTTAGGTGAAGCTTCGTAGGAACAGTCAGCCAAGCTCTCCTGTCTGTTCGCAGGCTTCATCCTGTGACAAGGAAGCTCGCAGAACGCGCAGAGCACTGTGGTCCCATCTGGAGGACTCTGCCGTTCAGTGCGTTGTCTCCTGGCAGGGACGCTTCCTCCGTGATTCCACACAGTGCTCTGCTTGCTTTTCCTCACTCCGAGGGTTGAGAACCCTCGGGTTGGTGTTTCCTCTTTTCTGGCCTCTGAGATTCAATGACTGTGTTCCAAATATAATATCTTGTGAAAATGAACCCACTGCTAGTAGAATAGCAGTTTTGGTTTTTTTGTTATTGTTGTTGTTCCAGACCCGATGACAGGTGCTCATCCCTCTACTGCTTTGGGGGTAGAAAGGACACTGCCCCACTGTTCACTTCCTCTTCAACTTAGTGAGGGCCAGGAAAAATACACACTGTTAACCTCTTTTCATCTTTTTTGGGCTTAAATAAATACCTATTTTTATTTCCTAAAAGACAACTATCATCTCACTGGAGACAGATTCTGGCAGCTTTCTTTTCTTCACTGATACCACTGAAATTTAGAGAATTATTAGGAACTATTTTGAAAATTTAAATTCAAAAAACATTGTTAAAATTTGTGACACACATGGTGCATCAAAATTTAGCAAAACATGTGTAAAAGTCCCAGATAGACTGATACCAAGCAATGAAATTTGAAGCAGTAATAAAAATATTCTGAACAGAAAAGCTTAGGATTGGTTGATTTGCTGCTAGATTTTTACCAGACCTTGGAGAATTACTAATGTCAAGGTTCCCCAGAATTTTGAGTAAGGAAGGAATGCTTTCCAATTAATTCTATAAATCCAGAGTTACGCTGAAACCAAAATCAGACATGGAGTCAACAATAAAGTTAACCTGGAGACCAATATTCTTGATGAACACAGATACAAAAATCCTCAATACGATCCTTGCAAACAAAGGCAATAACTCATTGTAAAGATCTTCACCACCAAGATGGTTTTATTCAGGGGATACTGATGGTTCAACATACCCAAATCAATAAATGTTACATGCATACATAGACCCAAGGATAACAAAAGCACGGGGTCATCTCAAAGATACAGAAAAATTCATCCACAAATCAACATTCTTTCATGATAAAAATAGTGATGAAAACAGGTATAGAAGTGTCTTGCTTCAAATTGATCAAAGTCATATATGACAAACTCATAGTCAACATCATACTGACTGAGGAAAGTCAGAAAACATTTCCTCTAAAATCAGGAGCAAAACAAGGTTGTCCACTTTCATCACTCCAATTCAATATCAACCTGGAACTTTAGCCAGAAAAATCACGCAAGAGAAAAAAAGTGAAAGAGATAAAAATAGAAATGGGAGAAGCAAATTATCCCTGTATGTAGCTGACATGATTCTTTACACAGCTGATGTGACCTCTACAGTGGTTTTGAACTACACTATATATCAATGGATTTAACAGATATCTAAAGGTGGTTTCACACAACATCAGAAATCATTCTTTTCAGCAGCCCACAAATCTCTCTCCAAAATACACCACATGTTAGGACATAGAACAAATCTCCGTAAATACAAAACACTGAAATATTCTTATGTATCCAATCAAGTCCTAATGGAATGAAACTGAAAATCAACAGCTAAAAAGACCACAGAACCTACACAAACAAATGAGGAATGGATAAATAAATAAATGAGTCACATTTCTTTCTAAATAGACAAGAAAAGGATTTTTTGTCCATTTCATATTTACTACTAGTGCTTAGAAGAGTGTCTGAAGTAAGTTAATGAATGAATGGACTGTTTTAGATGTAATATTAAAAAGCAAGATAACACAAGTTTTGGTTGATTATTGCAACTTTCTAAGGATTATCTGCTCCTTTACAAGTTTTCTTCTTCAAAAAGTTGTGCAAAAAACTTATTTCACTTAACTAGTTTAACAGTTAACAGTACAAGTTTGTCATTTATTCCATTGAGAGAGGAAATATAAAACACTAAGCATATAATGAATATTAAGAGGGTTAAAACCTATTAAATGACTTTTATCAAGGGTCTCCCATACTATAATTCCCTTAAGGACACACAGCTGTGCCTCTAAACTCTAAGGTTCCCACAGAGAACCACGTGTTTTTCTAAGTATAAGCATCTGGTCACACCATTTGGTTCTTTACTGTGAGGCTATATATGATCTGGTTTACAGCAACTAAGGCCTTGAGATGACAGGACAGAAGTTAACTTATTATCTTGATTTAAGGCTGGGAGAAGAACTAGATGGAAATGGATCTATGCTGGACAAGTGATGTCAACATATGGTGGCATTAAGGACAACATAATGAAGACTTTGAACAATGCTGACACTCAAAAGGATTTTCTTTCCTTCTATTTAAAATGTGAAACCAAAATGGCAGATTACTGCTATCCTGTTACACCAGGCTTATTATTTATACTAATATCACCTCATGTTCTGAACAAATATTCTAAAGGTAGAACAATGATTAAGGCCGATAAATGGAAGAAAGGAGAATAGATCTCATTGCTGATCTGTCGGGAACAAGACAGCCTAAATTTTCAAAAGAAATAATGTCTTGGAAATTAATCATTGGATGGACAGAGTGATGCAGTCCATTTCTCTCTCTGGCTTCATCTTCTCCCTGGTCTTACTTCCAGAAACCTTGAATACGTTCCCGGTTTATTCCCATGGGAAGAAATAGCATGTTCCTGTGTGTAGGAGGGCTGGGTGTTAGATGATAGAAACTTTGAAACTACATGGCCCCATGAGGCTGACTTCACACTGAATAATATCCATCCATTGGGTAATATAACCCTTCTAATTTCATCTTTTGTTTATAACCTGAATTCTATTATCATTGAGCTTTTAGCAAAGTCGCATAGCACATTAAACCTGATTATTTGTGCTCTGTGGAATCAACAAAAACTTGTCTGGGAAGAAACCATATTCTCTTGATTTTCTCTCAATTCTCTGGTTTCTCATGTTCAATATTACTTACTGAATTATTCTTATCTTCTTGATTTTAAACACTGGAGATTCCCCAGGGTTTAGTCCATGAACCTGCGCCCACACACTCTCCTCCCTTCCTTGGCAATCTCACAGTTTCTGTGAATAACCTCCGTCTTTAGATCATCATAAAACCCAGGAATGAAACACACTCCTTCCTTGCTTGCAAATCATTTATTAATGAGTTCCACTGGTTAAACCTTCAATTTCTTTGACTTTTGAAAAGAAGAAAAAAATAGAATTTCAAAACAAGATAATAGGAAAATAACGATACTTGATACATTACATATTGTTATCTTCAGAGTAGTTACTCAGGATACAAAATATAGGCATGTAATATTGTCTGAACGATACTAGCACAAACTTTTCTTCTTCCACCACTTTCATTTTGGTTTTATGTTACTATCTCCTATAGATTTGACTAGTTCCATAATTTCTCTGTTTTGCTTTCATTCCCTTCTTTATATTCTGAATATTGAAGCCAAAATGATCTTACCATAAAAGTGGGCAATGATCACTCCTCTGACGAAAACCATCCAGTAGTTGTCCATTGCTGGTAGACAGAAGCCAAGATCTCCATGGCTTATAAAACCTTGTATAGTCTGTACGCCAACTATCTCTGACTTTATCTTTCACTGCTCACCTTCAGCTCATTTCGCTGCAACCACATACATCTTTCTGGGGTTCCTTGAACCCAATAAGCACACTCCATACTCAGTGCTCTGGCATATGCGATTCCATCCAGATACCAGGACATTTATGTTCTCTAATTTCCTCAGTCTTACTAGGCATCATTTCTGTGTGGTTTCCTTTGATTAATATATTTGCAGTTGCAAATCATCTTTATCCCAACATTCCCTATTACATGTCCTTGTTTTAATTTTTTCTATTATAGAGACAATATACAAGATTAACTCCTAGAATGTTCCATCAGCCTTCAAGTAATCTTGAGGATTCAGTGTTTTATCCCAACCTTTAGGGTGAGAGAATATTACTTCTGGATTTAGGTATTTGGCGTAAGTGAACAATTGACATAAGCAATTATAGAATAGTTAAAAAATAAAAACCTATAACTATGCTTAGTTTATAAAATAGGTCATAAGTTCATGTTTTTGTGCTTGCTGCTAATAAGTATTTAGTAAATATCACTTGGCAGAATTACATCTCAGTGTGACACGCCTCATAGGTAGAGAGTACTAACATTCACTCATCTCAGACCTCTTCAGCATGAACCAACATCTCTCCTCTCTTACACTTGTTCATTGCTAGAACAAACTGCTCTACACCCACAATTTAAGGAGAGATTTACTTTGGTTCCCAATTTGTAGAGGTTTCAGTCCATAACTGGTTGGCTATGAGGCAAGGAGATATGGCAGCAGGGCATGCCAGAGGAGAAACAACTCGTGGCGTGGGAGCAGAAAGCAGAGAGAGATTAAGGCAGGATGAAGGGAGACAGACTCGTCTAGGCTGTGCCCCCAGGGACTCACATCCGCTGACCAGGTTTCACCTCCAGACATCACATTTAGCTATAAACCCATCAGCGGACTAATCCACTGACAAGTATCATGGGCCCATGATCCAATCAACCACTAAAAGCCCCATTTATCAGTGCATGAATCTTTAGGGTGACATGTAGATATAAACCATTACATACTCCAAACACTTATATTCAACTCTGAAAAAAGAGATTGTAATACACAGGATTAAAAGAGAAGTGACATTTAAAGTCCTTATAATAGTTGTTACCTCTTGATAGTAATTTAAAATAAAATATTATCATTTTGCAAGAATGATTCAGATAGTTTTTAATTCAAATATCTGTATTACAGGTGAGAGAGGAAGGCTTTGAATTGTCCTTCTATATTTGTATGGTTTGTGTTTTTACACTGATTTACCTTCATGATTTGGAGATCATTGCATATGAAAAATATAGAAAGTATACTTCTGGAGAAAGATATTAAAAACCATGTTGTGTCTCAAATCCAATTTCCACTTGCTATTTCTCAGAGAGTATTATGGTATTTGTTCTTAATTTCAACTGAAAATGTGATGCAAAGCATAAGCCAAATTATCATTTATCTACTTTTCCAGAGGCAGCTATGTAGCTGTTTCTACTCCAAGGTTTACTCTTTTCACGTTGATTTGTATCACTGTTTAACACATCCTGAAACCAGAGACAGGATCACTGTGAGGCTCATCTTTTATGAGTAAGGCTCTGAGTCAGTTGCTCAATAGCAAGAAAGTAGAAGTCTATATCCGTTTTGACTTCAGAAGAATTCAATATTAGTTCCAATGATTGCTTTTGCTTTCAGTGAATATTTTATTTCCTTGTTTGTCTATTTTGTATATGTATCATTACTTTTTTATTTAAATGAATGTTTCCATGTCCTCATCTTTCTTTTATAACCTTCTTCTTGAGTAATTTGTTGTGATAGGTACTTGACTAAAATCATGCTTCTACCTTTATAATTTACTTCTCCTCATTTAATAAATGTTTTATGTCAGGGCAGGAAATTATTTTCTTTGATAGCAATCTTATCAAAATTTATTTATTTTTATTGAGATACATTGATAAATATTTTACACAGTTAATGTGTACTACATATTGATTTGATATATGTATTCAGTGTGAAATGATCATCATGAACAACTTAGTTGTAACATTATTATCATAGATATTCATCATTTGGGTGTATGAAGAGCTTTTGAGATTCACTGTCTTTGTAAATTTTGAGTGAACAGCAGAGGCTTATTAACTTTAGTTGCTGTACTATATACAGTTCTTCAAAATTTACCTATTTTATTTGTAATTAAGTTGAAAAACTTTTCAAATATGAAATGTGATAGTTTTATGATGTCCATTCTATATAGAGGACTTATAAGTAAAATAAAATAAAAATAAACGACTAGAAAAATAGTCATTTTATAATTTGTATCTGCCCCTTTTATTCAAATTCTTCATGTTTATCTTAATATTTAAGCTTTTCATCCTCTTCTAAAGCTCAGACTTAACTAAGAGTGCACCTTACATGCAGCCTCTGCTGTGTCTGGTGAGGACCTAGAGCAGGGTAAGTGGATCACCACTTGGTAACAGACAAAGGTCCTAATTCACTTTTAAGCTTTTACAGTTTGCTTTAGTTGTTTTTTATATTGTTATTTGATGTACTTATAGATAATTTTGTAACTTCAGTATGCTCATCTCTGAAATGTGAGATGTTTTAATTAGATGATGTTTAAGCTTCATACACACAATACACTAATATTGATTAATTGTTTAGTTACCAATTTTTAAAATATATATTATGCATATGCTTTACAGCATATCAAGAGTTAAGGGTAAATAAAGTTGACAAAGAAACTTTACAACCATCAAAGCTTTCCAAAGTATTTGGGAAGGCATGACATATATGAAAGAATAGATCAGAATTAACAACTTCACACAGCGTCATTGCAGTGAATGGGCAAACCATGTCTGTGTACAGTTTTATTTATCATCAAAGACTGAAGTGGCCAGAGATCTCAGAAAGGAAGTGAGCGTCATTCAGACCACCCAGAAAGCACAGACATCAGGCAGACATGTAAAATTGAAGGGTTTCCTGGAGATCTTGAAAATAAGGATTTGTCTAAATAGGCATACTCTGTTAGTGATTCATCGTACTGATGATTCTTGGGATTAAAATTTGATCATGAATTGTGAGACATGCAATTGATGTCAGTGTTTCACCACTCTGAATGAAGTATATGAACTTTTAGGTCTCTTTACTGTCCCCACTTTTAAACATCCTCTTCAGACGGTGTAATAATTTCTGTTGCACACAGTACAATTCATTTAGAAAGCACAGAAGTAGGAGGGCCTGCTGTATTTACTCACATTCCTCTTTTGTCCGTTATTCTTTCTCGCTTTCTAAAACTTCAGATATCTTTCCCTGATCATTTCCTTTCTCTTTGAAGAAATTTAGCCATTGTCTAAGCGTGGATTTGCTAGCAACCCCCCCCTCCCCTTTAGTTTTTCTTTACCTGAGTCTGACTGTGTATTTTCCTTCATTTATGTAGGATAATTTCACTGGATATAGAAGTTGTGGTTGATAGTCCTTTTAGCACTTAAAAATTGTGCCCCTTCCTTTGGTTTATGGTTTCAGATGCTTTCTGCCATCATTCAAATTGGTATTCCGCTTTAGCTAATTTATGCTTTTCTTTGCCTGGTTTTTACGTTTTCTTTATCTTTAGATTTAGTTTACTCTTTTTATGCTTTGTGCTGCTGGGTATTGAACCCAGAGTTTCACATTTGCTGGACAAGTGTTCAACCTCTGAAAAGTAGCTCCAGTCTCTATTTTTGACTTAAGAAGTTTGATTATGAAGCATTTTTGGCTTGGATTTCTTGAAGTTTATCCTTTAAAGAGTTTGATTAGCTCATTGAATGTATGGGTTTATAATTTCTCTAAATTTGATGAATTTCTGGCCATTATGTTTTTGAATGCTCTTGACACACACTGTCTCTTCTCATCCTCAGAATCTGATGACAGAAGTGCAGGACACTCGGTGTCTTCCCACAGGTCCATGAGGCTATTCATTTTTTTCCATTCTATTTGTTCTGTTGTTCAGATTGGGTGAATCTGTTGATCTGTCCTCAACTTTGCTGATTGCGTCCTCTGTTATTTCCACTCTGTTATTTAGCCCATCTAGTGAATTTCTCTTTATATTTTTGTTGCTGTGTTTTCCATTTTTACAGTTCCCATTATAACACTTGCTAGATAATTGTAGTATATGACCCAATTTAATTTTCACATTAGTTTCCTATTTTTCCCATTTGATTATGTTTTTCTTAGCTCTTTGTACAATGGGTGATTTTTATTTATATTCTGGACATTTTGATATTATAGTAGACCACAGTGAACATTTGTTTATTTATTTACTTATTTATTATTTTAGCAACCACTCACCTGCTTAGGTTTAGCACATGGGTCCTTATCTTCCTCTGTTGGCTGTGGTTGTAAGGACAATATCCAGAATCTTTGTCATGCTTTTTTTGTCTTCTGGATTTATTCTGTGCCACTGGTCCTTGCTAGATATGCTTGAGTGGAAACCAAAGATTTTCCAAGTCCTTCATTTCTGTTGCCTCTCAGTGGAAGTCCATGGCACAAAGAAGAGACATTTTTCATCCAGATGGTTTTTCCTGTAGTTTTTTCTGCCCGTGGAAAGGAGAATGGCTTCCCAGGAAGGCACCTGTCGTGGCGGGATCCTTCTTGCCCATCTCCCTGGCTTCCCAATGTGTCTCGCCATGAAAGGGGACTCTCCAGTGAGTGGAAAATAGAGAAGGGCAGCATTTGCTCGTGTGCTTATCCATCCCTCCTGCCAGAGGGGTTGGTTTGGCCTGTATTCTTGGCAGGACTCTCAACCAGCTCCACGGAAAAATGAGCATACGTGGGCTCCCCTCTCTTCTGAGTCAGGCTGCGGTGCCTTGGTTGCTTTCTTCCGTTGCGTGACCGACATAAGCTATCTTGCTGCTACCTTTTTGTTCTCGTTCTGAGTTCCACATGCGTTTGGCTTCATCTTCGCGCTTTTGTGACGTCTCTTCTGCTTGTCTTGTGCATCATTTCAGGATTTATTCTCGTGCTTAATGGAGAGGAGCAGGAAAAGTTAAGTTTTGTATTACTTGAATTCGGAAATCCTCGGTGCTCAAACGTGAACTTCTAACAACAAATACTTGAAGAAAGAAAAGCAAGCCTTCACCAATGTGGAGAAAGATAAATTCGTGATGGCAACTGGTGTTTCAACCATCCTGCCTCCTTTCAGGGGCCCTGTCTCTCTCGGTCTGTGTCTCTGTCTTTCTGTCCTTCTTCCCTCCCTCTCCCTCTCTACTCTCCCTCTTTATTCTTTTCTCTTGCATTCCACACCTATTATTAAATTGTTGCACCCTAAAATAGATGATACTTTTAAAGGAAATTTTCACCATTCTTTTCTATTTTTGCTCTTGTATCTTGAATTGTTTTATTTCTCAGGTAGTTGTAATTTCTAAGTGTTCTAAAATATTTTCCGCACTACTAATAGAGTCCAGAATCTGGAAATAAAACTGCAAGTTAAGTACTGTCTGGCAGTAAGATTTTTTTGATATTGTTATTCAGAACCTGTTGGCCTTGATATAAGACTTTGCAGTGTAGTTGGATCTATTTTCAAACATACTGATTGTTGTCTTTGAAAATAACAGTATATATAGTAATAGAAAAAATAGTAAAATACTAGATAAAAACATTTTAGAAATTGATTATTTGTATTATCAGAAACAGAAATGGAGAGTAAAAGAATGAGTTTTCCCATATTTTATTACAATTTAATTCCAAACATATTATAATTAGGCTAACTTTTTAAACTCACAGGTTTCAGGAATGAGGAAACTTTGTAATCATTTATTCTAGGATTAAGGATTAGCCAAATTAAATTTCACAAATGCTCACATGGATCAATGTAATTAGAGGTGTCATTGTGAATAACATGAATGAACATATGCTTGGCTTTCTTTCCACGTTCTTCTTTCGTGTCATCGTGCACACAGCATGTCAATTGATGTATACACCACATTGGCCATGGTTACAATGGATTGTTTTGTTGCCATTTAGGGATTGTCATTTTTTCCATTACTGGGGACTGAACTCAGGGCCTTTGCACTGAATTATATCCCCAGTCTTTTAAAAATTTATTTATTTATTTTATTTTAAAACAGGTCTCACTAAGTTTCCAAGGCAGGTTAGAATCTATGATCATAGTACTTCAGCCTCCCCAGACTTCTAAGGTTACAGGAAAATACTACCATAACTGGAACATTCTAATTTTTATTCAAAATTTGCAGTAGCTTGTTATGTTTGGTACTCTGCAAAAAATATTTCAGTTTGCCTTAATATGAGCTCATTATCTTCTTACATGTACAATACTTTACATTTAGAGTTTTTCGTGTAAAATGGCTTGGAAAAAAAAAAAAAAAACATAAGCATGAATCAGACCAAACAACCCAGGATCTATGGATTTACTGTAATAAACACTAGTACACTTTGAAATAGTCTCCTGGCTATAGTGGTGCATGCTTGTAATCCCAGCACTTTGGAGGCTGAGTTAGGAGAATTGTTGTGAATTCAAAGTCTGCCTGGATAAGTGAGTTTAAGGCAAGCCTGCACGACAAGACCTTGTCTCAAAAACAAAACAAAACTTTTCAGTATTCTGTAATAAAATCAGCTTACAGTTGAAGCATGTACTCTTTGGGATCTTTAATTTACTCATCTTGATATCTATTAAAAGTTGTATGAGTAGGTAGAATTATAGAAGTGTAAGATATCTGTAGAATAGATATTTTCATTTATGATAGAATATCAGTACACGTTTTTCTTGGAAAAGTTAGCTATTTCTTTAACATTTATACCTAATATATATATACAATTTTCTAATTAATACTAGACAAAAGATCATTTCTAGGTTATGGTCCCAGTAGGAAACCAGAAATATTTGCCCCAACTTTCAAAGTGAGAGAATATATTGAAGGGACAAACACTAGAAAGAACTAAGTTAAAACTTCAGTTTATATTCTCATGTGTTTCAAAGACTGTCACAAAGAAAATATTTTACCATGAAAATTATCTAGCAGATCTGAATTAGTTTTTGCCATTTTATGCCATACTTTCTGAGTATAACTGATACAGGGGAACAAAACTCCCAACCTACTATGTGTCCGGTATGAGTTTGTGTTCTCTAAAATGAATGAATTTTAGGAACAAAGGAGGTTAAGAGCAGAATATATTTATTTATTGAGAGAAAGAAAGCTTCTGTCTGAGGGACAGAAGGGGTCCCGAGTGGGTTGCCAAAGACTCTGTCTTTCCTAGGGACTTTTATAGAGCAAAACTACAAAGTGAGGTGGGTCTAAAGTGGGGAAAAATGGGAATTTGCAAGGCAAACGGGCATGAGGTGGGACAGAACTATGGTCAAACAATCAGACTAACTGTTCAGGTAAAATTGACCAAATCAGGGACAAATGGGGAAGCGAGTCACATAGTAAGCGGGCATTCTTAAGCCCTGTAGTGGGTTGGGATGGTAGTTCCTGGCTTCTCAAATTGACCCATACCTATTTAAAATATCAATCCCTAATGTTTATACTTAAGGTGTGGTTGCACTGGTTTTGCCTTCTGTTTTGGGACCTGGCCCACAGCAAGAGATGTCTGTCTCCTCCAAGGTCACAAGACATTTGGTCCTCTGTGCCGGCTCCCTTGAGGGCCTGGCCTTGTCTGACTTCCTATAATATTTCTAACTAGCTCAGCTACCTGTAGCACCATGACTCTAACTTGCACATTTCCTCATTAAACTGTGGGACCAGAATGTGCATATCTATGAAATATGTCCTGTGACTCCTTTTCTTGTCCTGTTCCTCCTCATCTTCACTCATCATCATCTTCATTGCCATTGTCATTGCAGTCACTATGATTGTCACAAAAATGCTGTTCTCATCCAAGTTATATCAAAGGTAAATATTACTAGTATGACATTATTATGCATCCTTGAGTACTTTCTACTTAGGTTGCTATAAAATATAAAAATACTTATTTTGTGTTAAAATTATTTCAGTTTTAGATTTGGGGAGATCTTTTACTCGATTCCTGTTTCTCTTTGTCATATTTCACCATTTTGGACTTCGAGACCTTTCTTGTTTTTGGCACTATGAAATGCTGTGAACTTATCTTGTGTATTCACTGCTTTAGTCCAGGAGCCAACAATTTCTTTAAAGAACACTGTTCTTTTCAATGGAGAAAGCTGTTATAAACTAACCTAGATAAACTATTTGACACAGAGGTATTGTTGCTTCTAGGTTCAATGAGTTTGAAGAACAAATGTATACATAAGATATATGTATTCATAGTAACTCATGAATGTATACATAAGTATAATATTTATTCATGTAATTTCTAGTGTCTGTGATAAGTATAAAGTCTTTACTTCTAATCCGTTACTACACTGATCATTTTAGCTTATTTCTCTTCCTTATATGTGACTCTGAAATTTGTCAATGAGAAATCCATCTATTTATTTATTTTTCAATTTGTTGTAGTTTTAGAAAAACATATATATATATATAATATTTTCTGTGGGAAACAACCTTATCAACTAGAGTACAGTGTGTGGAGAGTTCCTTTCATTCCTTCATACTCCACACAATACCAGTGTGACTGAGGTCTGTACCAGTTCTTCTGATTTACTTTGCTAAGGTTGCTTCATTGATTTTTAGCGCATTTACAAGGCTTTGTCATGTTATTAATTCTGTTCTTCAGTATTCTGATATTCTAAGTGATATTTCATAATCTGTACACTTTAAGGTCTCCTTTTTGCCCTGTGCACTTCTCTGGGTTTTGAGAAATACTTTTTTTAAACATTTGTTATTTTATTTTTACAATGTAGCAAAATGTAGTTCTCTGACTGGCTTATGGCTTTGTACACCAACCATATTGAAAAGAAGAGCTTCAGACTGGTATTGGCCTATAGTTACTGGATGAAGCATTGTTCAACAAATACAAATTCTATTTTGGGGGGCCTTATGATCACTGTTTGTTATGGTTTGGATCAGAAACATCTCCCTAAGTCTCATGTGCTTGAAGGTATTACGCTCATTGCTAGATTAATCCGCTGATAAGTTCATATCTTAGTGAGCTGGTAGAAGGTAGGCTGTGGTTAGAAAAGGTAGTTACTGCAAGTGCGACAAGGAAGGTATCTCTCCCTCCCCAGCTCCTTTCTTCTCTTTCTGTATTCTGGGCAATAGGATCTGACTGTGCTAAATCCTTCCACCATGCCCTTACTGCCTTGGAGGTAGTCAGCTATTGACTGAATTCCCTGAAAACTTCGAACCAAAATAAATCACTCCTCCTTTAAATTGTGGGAGTAGTATATTTTGTGCCAGTGACAAGAAAAGTGACTAAGATAGATTTTATCACTGAAAGTAGGGCTGATTTTTGTGATAACCTGACCTTGAGGGTTAGAAGCCCTTGGAACTGGTTTTTAGGAGGAGTTTCACAAGGTTTGAAGACTCTAGCCAGGAAAGCTATAGAATGCTATAAACTGAGCTTCATGGAAAATTCTAGTTGAAGACAACAATGCTATTAAGAATGCAGAAGGTGAAGGAGGATTCAGCTGGGAGCGAAGTCTCCATGGGCAATGGGACCAGAGACCATGTGTGTTGTCCTTTGGCAGAAAATTTGTCAGCAGTTTGTTCCTGTCCTCAGAGTTGGAAGGAAAATGAGATTAAAAGGGAAGGGTCAGACTAATTAATCTGGAAAAGGGAATTTCAAGGGAGACCAACATTCAGAATGTGGCAGTGATTCTCCTAGGTGTTTTCGACCAGATTTAGTATAAGGATCAGGAACAAAAAGCCCGGTTGAAAGTTTTCAGTTTTGCCACTACGAATGTACTTGCAAAGATGGGGCAAAAGAGTATGGTTGCAGCAGAGGACGCGGTGGCAGGCGGTCTGGGCCTTGGCTTCCCTCAGTGCCCTGGAAGCGGCTGAGGCCAGCGCGGGAGCCGCAGAGGCGGAGGCCCCGGCGCGTCTCTCCCCTCCTCAGCCTGAGCCAGGCGAGGCCTGGCGGTCCGGGTGGCTGGAAGGGCTCTGCTGCCCAAGAATGGGAATTCTCTTCACCAGGATATGGAGACCGTTCAATCACCAGGAGCACAAAGTTAGCATTGTTGGGTTGGGTAATGCAGGGAAAACTACCATCCTTTTCCAGTTCTCCACGAGTGAAGCTGTACATACATCCCCTGCAATAGAAAGTAATGTAGAAGAGATAGTGATTAATAATCCACACCTCCTGATGTGGGTATTGGTGGCCAAGAGTCTCTTCACTCTTCCTGGATCACTCACTATACTAATACAGAGTTCGTACTAGTCGTTGTGGACAGCACGGACAGAGAGAGGATTTCTGTAACTAGAGAAGAACTCTACAAAATGTTAGCTCACCGGGACCTAAGGAAAGCTAGCCTGCTGATTTTTGCTAATAAACAAGATGCTAAAGAACGCATGACTGTAGCAGAAATCTCCCAGTTCTTGGAGCTCTCTTCTGTTAAAGATCACCAGTGGCATATCCATGCATGCTGTGCTCTTACTGGTGAAGTGTTATGCCGAGGGCTTGAATGAGTGATGACGCGACTTAAGACCAGATGATCTCTACTGACCTCTTCTCATGGACTTTGTATAAACAAAGTACTGGACTTTACCTGAAAGCTGCAAAAATTAATGGTCTAGATAGATTTAAACAGATTTAAACTTTTTCTAAAGCTGAAAAATTAAGACCACTTCTTTGAAAACTATGATGCAGTTTCACCATTCAATTTGTTTTCTCATTTGTTCCTTCCAAAATATACATTAAAACTGTGGTTGACATTTTTCTCATAATGAATCCACTCGGGACATTTTGGAGCCTATGGTAAGTACAAAGGGAGAGGAAGGCATTCTGAATTTTGAAAGAGCTTTATTGTCAGTATAACCCTCCCTAGTTGAATGTTGTTCTCTTTCTTGTTCCATTAAATCAAAATACAAATCAGCACATACTGTGTCCAATATTTTGAAATGTAATGTTACTTACAAAAAGCATTTTGTTTAAGTTTGTGTATGTGTTGTGTATATACCTCAAGTTCAAGTTAATGGCTTAGATTCATGTTCTAAGAAAAACAAAGGACAAAATTTAATAATATCCTTAGTAATTTCCATAATGAGATAAGTATGGGCACTGATATTAAAAGCCTTTGTACTTTTCCCCTATGTTATCTGTATTGTATTACCCAACCCCTCAAATCATTGAGCAGCTCTTCAGACAAAAAGAAAAAAGCCAAAAAGTTTGACATGGTATATACCTATTTTTTGTTGCTCAAGAGTACATATGAAAACCAACCAAGTGGACTGTCAGATTTTTTGACTTGGTATTACTAAAGGACATAATTGCATAGTGAAGATTTACTACACTGTTCTTTTGTTGGTTTTATACCACCTAAACTGCTGAATACATTGTTAATCCATTAATCAGTTTATTATATGTTGTGATCAAAAATATCCAGTGATTTCTTAATGAAAACTATTGTGTGAAACATGTTTATCCAGAGAAATAACATTTTAAGAATATCATTAAGCAATTTAGCTAAAGTCTTTTAAAGTACTAAATTATATGTCAAGCAATTAATGTAAATTTGAGAGCATGAGTAGGGCATACTTTCCAAGCAACATTGGTAGTATCTTAATTTGCAAATCTCTTTATTTTAGGAGTTGGAATGGTTTGAGATTTTGTTTCTGTTAAGTTTGCTTATATCTTCTTCCACCACATAAATGCATTGTTTAACAATTATAAAGTGTAATTTTTATGGCTTTTGTGAATTTGAGAAATTGATTGACATGGTGTATTATTTATACTAAGAAATAATTTGATGCAAGACACCTTTTATATTTGCATAGGTTTTTTCGCTTTGTCTTTTACTATCTTAAAGGTATTCTGTCATATTTATAAACAAAATTAACCTGTGCTAAAAGATATTTTTGTGTACTCTCTTCATGGATCTTTCATGCTCTGAAATTTTGAAAATTCAAAATGGCATGTTACAGAATATTCAAGAAAAAAAATAACCACCTTTGACACCAGCTTTCTAAATTTCAGTGAAATGTTTTAGTAAGGAATGATAGTACACACAAGGAAAACACTGATGAAACTTTGCAAGTTTCTTTCTATAAAACATAAATCACTCAATATCTAAATTCAAATTAGGCATGGAAAGTCAGTACTAACATTGAATTTTTGTGTTTTATATTTGTTTTAATATTCAAATGCAGATAAAACATTTCATATTTTTCAACATGCTTTTACAAAAGCTAAACTTAAAGTATTGTGCTTTGTTCATATGTTCGTGTACATTTTCAAATCACTGTAAAAAGTAACTTGTGTATTAAAAACTTTTGAAAAAGAGAGTATAGTTGCTAAAAAGATTAGCATATAGAAACAAGCTGGTGGTATATGGTGGTATGGATTAAAAACTGGTGGTCAACTTAACACCAGCTGAATTACATCAGTATGGTGCTGAGTGTAGATGGCCCACCTGAGGGAAGTTGCCAGTATAAATAGAGGCGTGGAGAAGAGCGGGGCACTGTGGGTTCTCCTAAGTGTTGCTGTTCTGAGTGCTGGTTCTCCTAGAGGACCTTGTCATACTGGCTTCCCCAGTATGGATTTGGTCATTATCATCAGAGGAGCTCAGGACCTTGTCACTGAGAGTGGCTGCAGTTCACCTTGGGGGAGCTCTGTTCCTCACACTGAGCATTGCTTCCTGGCTCTGGAGGGGAAGTTGTGTGCTGGAGCAGCTTATCATGCTGGGCTTCTCGATCTGTACTCCACTGTTCTCATCGTTGGAGGAGCTTGAGACCTCTTTGCCACTGAGGATGGCTGTGGTACTTTTCAGGGCAGCCCCGCTCCTTATTTTGAGCATGACTTCTCAGCTCTAATGTAGAACCCTCAACCTACTGCACAGCTCCTTTACCCCGCTGGCATAGACTTTCTAGCTTCCACCACTGACCTTTGGGGCCTTTCCAGTGCAGATCCATAAAATACACTGGTGCGAGTCCTTATTGTGGGCTCTTAGATTTCCAATTGGATTTGTGGGAGGCATTGTCATGGGCTCTGGGTCTTTAGCTGGACTCAAGGAGGACATTGCTGTGGGATCCAGGCCCTTGGCTGAATATTCTGGGTCTTTAGTGTTGTCCTGCACTTTCTTGTGTTTAACTCTGGGTGACCATCATAAAACAGTGTTACAAATTCTATGTCCTGTATACAGTTGTTCTCCCTGTAACCCCTGACTACAACACAAGCCATGTTTTTTTGCATGAGAAGAATAGTAGAAGTAAATGCTTTTGAGGCAATTTAGGAATTGGCAATTCAGCCTATCTTTCTCAGGCTCAAAGGTGTGAAAGAATAAAGGACTCTGAAAAATCTTGCTGTGAAAAGAGAGCCCCAAGACCCACTGCTGGAGAAACACCTCTTAGGGAATTTGTCTTCATGATCTGAACCATGGTACTCAGTTATTCAGCACTCAGAGGCCTCCATAACTATGATACAAGTGAACCTGGCAACTTCCAACCATAACAGTAGACTTTGACATCATCTATATGGTGCTGGTTTTACAGGCATGCAGAATCAAGATTGTAAGATTAGAGAGGCTTCTATTCAGAAGTCAGAAGACCTGACAGACCAGACAGTGTGCTTTCATTAGACAGTAAATGAAGCTGTGAAGCTTAAACTGAAAATGCAGTGGAGACCTCAGGAAGCTGGAGAAGCCAAGAATGTTGAATGCCTGCTGAAGAAAGCTTTGGGTAATGAGAAAATCCACCCCAAAACAAGCAATGAGGGCTGCACCCTATATAGTAGATGCTATAGAGGAGAGGCTGGCTAAGGGCTTTGGAGTGCACATCTCAGCTGCACATGGAGCTATAGGATTTAACGTTTTTTCTGCTGAGCTTTAATCCTACTTTGGTCCCATTCCTTTCTCTCCCCCTATTTTTCCTTTGGAATGAGAATGTTTACTCAGTGCTACTGTATGTTGGAAATATTTAAATTTCTTTTTTATTTTTACAGGGGCCAGTAGCTAGGAGTTTGCTGTGAGTTTCAGAGATTTTAGTCTTAGACTTTTCACCAAAGCTGAAACTGTTAAGAGTTTGGAAGCTGTTTGAGACAGACTAACTGCATTTTTCATAATGACACGTACATGAGTCTTTTGGGGTTCAGGAAGGAATTTATGTTTTGGATCTGGAATGCTCATCCCAAAGCCTCATGTGCTTAGCGGGTGACTGGATTATGGGATTCCATTATTTCCTGTTGGGAGATATCAGGGAAAAAGTTAAATTGATGAGTCACCTTGAACATGCATGTTCATGGAAGTCATGTTGGTTGTATGCCTTTCTGCAAGGAGGCTGGCTACCTCCTGGGAAACGAATGTATAGAGACAACTGCTGACACACAAAGGACTGATTGCTCCAGGAGCCTAACCAAGCCTAGGAATGACCCCTCCAGCCACTCAAGCCTGTTGATGTCAAGTCACTTTTCTGAACTCTACCTAAGGAACTGGGAAAGTGGGTATGGTGTGACATTTTCTCTCTGACCCGCCAAAGTCTCCATATCATACAAGATTCTTCCCCAGATGATTCCCTTTCATCTTTAGTGCTATCTCCTGCTCATTGTGTGTTAATATATTATTCAACTATGCTCATATCTGCTGTACTTTCATTAAAAAAATTACTTTCATCTTTTTAAAATCGTTTTGTGACTCTTCTCTGTGCAGAACCAAACCTCAAATTTCTGTGGATATATCTCCGTGCTGTCACAGGAGGTTGGAGTCTGATTTTTGAAAGAGATGGATCACTGAGGGTTTGACCTGAAATGGTATATCTCTCTTTTTGACTCTTTTTTCACTCTCTGATTCCTGGTCCCCATGACTTAAGCAGCTTTTCCTTTACTATACCATTTTGCCATGCCTTCATTCCTTGGAGCCAGCTAAAGAAGGACTGAAAATATGAGCCAAAATAAACCTCTATTCCTTTAAGTTGTGGGTATCAGGTATTGTGTTTCAGTGATTTGGAATGTGACCAAGATACCATCAAAGTATCATTAGAATTGTTTCACTACATTAAAACATCAAATGTGCTTCACCTATTGTACATAACACCTGGTAACAACTGATACCGCCAAACAATTGGTAGTCATTGTATTGCCATTATATCACTGTCTGAATAGTTTTCCCTGCTTACAGTGTTGGACAGTTGCAATCATATAGAAGGCAGTTTTCTCAAATCCTGATACCTCATTTTTCAAAATTTCTGAATAATAGTCCACTATGAATTTTTTTAAATGTCTGAGTAATAATAATACACAGCAAGATTGTACCACATTTTGTTTATACTTTTATCTATTCAAGCCTATTTTTATTACTACTTTTCAATAAGATTGTTATAATTATTTTCATGCTGGGTTTTTTGTGGACATAGGTTTTCAAATCATTTAGGCAAATACAAAGAAGGCCAATTACTGGTTTGTACAATAACACTTTGGTTAGTTATATAAGAAACTGCCAAATTGTTCACAGAGTGCTATACCAGTGTGCATGCATATCAGAAAGATAGCTATTGTGTGCTATTTCCTTATGAATAAATTCAAATCATATATTTTGATGAGAACATCAGAAAGCAATAACATGTCCTCAGTGTATTGCATCAGGAGACATATGATTTTGATTTGTCTCATTAAGCATGATGCTAATTTTGATCACTTGGTTAAGTTATTGTCTGACTGATCTGACTGTGGTAAATCTCCTGTTTCTCTTCGTAATTAATAAGTGTTCGGTGTGGAGACAGGTTGGGAACATGTAGATGTTCATCTTCTTATCAGATTTTGTCATTGTCATTTCAGGCATCTGCCGATGATTTTTGTCTGAAGCAGTCATTTCTATGGTTATTGCCAGATGCTGATGTTTCTGTTTTTATCATTTCTTTCTTATTCGTTTTTGGTATTATCTTGAAAGGAGTTTTTTTGTTTTGTCTTGTTTTGTTTTCTTCTGGGCAGTAGTTCTCATCAGTGTCTAAAATACTCAGTAAGCGATGTTGTAACAGATGTGCTGCCACCTAGGTTTTGTTTTTCCACTGATAGAACACAGGTGGTATAAATTTAGTATAATTTTTAATTCTTTCTATGATTTTTGAAGTGGAAATAAGCATTGTTTTCAATTAGTTCTTAATGAGAAGTCAGCCTGTCCTTGGAGACTTTGAGACCAGATACTAACTTCTCTTCTCCAGTTAGGGGAGTCTTACATGGCATGAGCTCCCCAGTAAAGGCTACTTTGTCTTTTTAAAACATCTTTACTAAGTCACCTTCACTGATTATCTTAGACCTTCTGGGTAAATTGCTGTAGTTTATAAATCAACACTTGCCGATTTGCCTGCACTTTTATGCTATGGAGAGTACTTCTTCCTTGAGACCTCATGCACCAACCTCTTCTGTTTCTCAAACTTCATAAAATTAACAGAGTTAGAGTTTTGTTCTACATCACATTTTAGCAGAAAAGAATGTTGTGGTTGGTTTGATCTCTACAGACCACTAAAACTGTCTCCATATCAACAATAAGCTTGTTTTCCTTTCTTATAATTTGTGTGTTCTCTGGAGTAGCTCATTAATTTCCCTTAGAAACTTTCCTTTTGCATTCACAGCTTCTCTCAGCATCTGACACAAAAAGCCTGGCTGTTGGCCTAACTCAGTTCTCATATGCCTTCCTCACTAAGCTTAATCACTTGTAGCATTTGATTTAAAGTGAGAGACGTTCAATCCTCATTTCACTTGAGCCCTGAGAGGCCACTGTGGGGTTATTAGCTGGCCTAATTTCAAGAGTAAGTCTCAGGACAAGGGGAAGTTGCAGGAGAGAAAGAGGGATTGGTGAATGGCTGGTCAAAGGAGCAGTCAGAACACCTGCTACGTTTACTGATTAAATTTTCAGTACTGTATGATTGTGGTTTGTGGTGCCCCCAAACAATTATAAGAATAACATCAAAGATCATTGATCTCAGATTGCCATTATAGATATAAAATTAATGAAAGGTTTTGAAACATTGTGAGAATTATGAAAATGTGGCGCCAAGACATAAAAACAGGCTGTTAGAAAAATGCTGCTAATAGACTTGCTTGATGCAATTCGAAATTTAAAAACAAAAACAACAACACACCCTGTGAAGTACAATAAAGCGAAGCACAATAAACCAGATATGCCAGTATTTGATCTTTTTATTCTTCAGTCAAGCAACGGAAGTGGAGGCCAAGGACAACCATTTTTCTGGTAATAGTCCCCATAGCAGTCATTCATCAGCTGTTACAGCCACTCAGAGACAAACCCTGGACCATAAGATTATGTGGCCCTAGTGAATGAAAGAAGGAGAGACACAGTTATTATAACTCTTCATTTTTATGTACTATAGTCTCATTACAGGCTTTTTAGAAGCCCAAATGTTAATGACGTTTACTTCATTTGTCTGCTGTTTAGATTAATAAGGTTGCTGTGAGCCTGAAATTGTCTCAAGAATATAAAAATTTTGATCTTCCTAAAACAAGTAACTTGCAATAACACTCTATGACTCTTGGGACTCCGTGCTAATGAACGAAACACAATATTGAGGAAGGGAATATCCTGGAGCCGAATATAAGTGAAATACTGTTTTAAATTTCATGCACTTTCTCTGTAACAGTTTTCCTAGTTGGGACTTCAACCCTTTGCTCTAATTATTAATCATAGAGATCTAGACAGTTTTTTAAAACATTCCCTTATATTAGAACTTAGATCATTCAGATAAGATAGTCACTTAATCATGTACATCCAATGTCTCCTCCAGTCCTTCCTTTCTAAATATATATATATTTTGGTTTTTGGTACTGGGAATCAAACTCAAACACAATTTATCTCTAACCTGTAATTTCGTGTTTATCACCAAAGGATTTTCCAATGATCTTTTACAAGTATCATTATGAATAAGTCTTCCAATAACAACGCTAATTATTTATTTTTGATAGTAACTCAGAATATGAATATTCCTTCTTTGATGTGTAAATTAATTCTATATAATATTTAAAATTTGTTGAGGTTTCCACATGCTGAATATATAATATATTCCATTATGTTTAAGAGCTCTGCCAGGTAACACTCCTGAATCTCTACAGCCGCTAGGGTTTTCATGTATTATCATATGTTTTATAGAGAATATTGTCAGTCAGCCATAATCTGTGACTCTGGACCCGGCCTTGTATCTTCAGTGTTGAGAGAGAGGCAGATAAAAAGGAACATGTCCCTTGCCCTTGGAAAACAAAATGTGACAGGAGCAATGTACGTTTGTTAAATAACTACTCAGTAAGTGAACACTAGTAGATTCTCTAAAGTTTCATTAGAGCATCCAGGCTGAATGGGGACTTCCCACAGAAAATAACCCTTGAGCTAAATGCGAAAGACTTTGGTACCCAGCAAATTCTCAACTGAAAAGCATCATTTTCCCAGGACAGGAAGGAGCGCGGCAGGATTCGGGGAAGGGGAAGAAGGTTCACGTCCTGGAGTAGAGTGAGGAGAAAAGGTCAGGCACACAGCGCGCGTGGGCTGCACCGAGATCTCTCTGCCATCGCTCTTGGTCATTGTCCAAGAAAAGTAAAGAGACACAGCAGGACTTGAAGTTAGAGATGTCCTTGGCCATCCCTTTCGCACTTTCAGAAGAGTACTCCCGTTGTGGAGTGGGTAACAGAGCGGCATGGGAGAGTCCGAACCTGAGAGCAGCCGCAGCAGTGGCGGAGCAGGACCGGAGCTGTCAGAGCCTGTGCGGGGCGCAGCGAGCCTCCCACAGCTTCCTTTCTCCTCGGAAGGTGATGCACTTTTAGCGGTTAACTAACAGAAAACCAGAATTGTAGGTTCTTCTAAAAACCTACAGCTAAGGGTTAAAAGTAGGGCACTTCATAGATTTTAGACGGTTTCCTGAGTCGTTCCAACACGGTGACTGTGCGCTGAGACCACAAACTGCAATGGGCTGGGAGTTTTTACAGGACCGCCTCTCCCAAGGCGCCGCGGCCTTGTGACTCAGTGAAATGACTCCTCTGTTACTAAGCGGAGGACAAATTCCACCATGTCACCCCCGGGGGCGACCCGGTTTTAACTCTCCCATTACTTCTGGAAAATTTGTCACAAGGGTCAGTGCTTATATTGTCTGATGATCAATGTGGAAGGTTTCTAGAGCTCAAACCATGATATAAAAATATTTGAGGTCTTTCAAACTGCATATAGATAATTGTATGAAAATAAAAATAGGGAGATTTCCATATACACAACGGTGGTAAGGTAACTCCCATCTAAATACAGCCTGGGGAATTTGACATCTCTTTTGAGGGTCAGAAAAATATTATGAGTGCACTGTGAAATGCAATAAAGAAACCAAGAGTTTGTGCTTGACATGGAGCTGTTCCAGTGATTTCCCCTCTTCCTAAATCAGATTCCTCAAGAGAGCGCCTTTTGAAGTAGAATCAACACAAATATTCACAGCTCGTCTCCTTCAGAGAAATAATTATGCATCACTGTAAGTTCCGTGGCCATCTCTCCTTCATTTTGCTCTAAATTACTGATTCAAATGTCCTTTTCTCGGTGAGATGGAAAAGAACATGATACCCAGTTTCCTTTCTGCTGAAGAGCTAATAATGAGGAAATATTATGTCTGTCTTTGGCAAGTACATACCCCAGGAGAAATCTAAAGAGTTGTTTCAACTAGCATCTCATTACAAGTGGAAACCTTTATCATTTCAACTCATGGAAAATATTTCAGGTTATTTTTGTGGTGGTTGTATGATTTTTGCCTTTGGAAGTTTAAAATTTTTTTTGTGTGATTTCTAGTTTCAAGGAAAATCCCCTGGGGGCTAACAACCACCAATATCTTCTTTGAATAAAATATACTTTATATTTTGATCCAGTAGGGAGAGAAAAGTCGCTATCATTTCTTTTATATAGAAAATAAATTTATTCTTTTGGAGACCAAGATACTTCAAGAGTCTAGTTTCCTGAGAAATAAAAGTTACCATTTTGGTTCTTTAAAAAGTTACTTTTATTAAGGTTTATTCGAATGTGTAGAATACCATGCTGAAAATCATTTTGTAATAGCAAACCAAAATGATAAAATAATTGCAATTACTACTTCAGACCAGTAGAGTCATATTAGTCTCTCTAAAATATTATGAATTAGGGTATAATTAGATATCACACTTGTTCTCTTGAGCATCCCCTCTGTATTATTTCCCTTTCCCTTAGCTCTCTCTTGTAACTTTAGCTCTTACTATGACCAATTCTGTGTGTCCGTTTGGTGAAGCTACAGTCCCATCAACAAAATGATGATGGAGGTGTCAATGTAGATGGAATTAAAGTCCCCAACCCATTGGCTTTAAGAAAGGAGGATTATCCTAGATAAATCAAATGGTCTTTTTTTAATCAGTTGAAAGAATTACATTGAGGATTCCTTGAGATAAGACAAATTCCACTTTTGGACAGGAGGTGATTAATTATTTAAAAGTGCCCTTCATGGTGGTCTGCTGTGGTTTTGAACTTGCTCTGCTAGCTCCAAAGACCTTGTAAGCCAGTCTCCCACAATGCATATTTTACTATGGATTTCTTTCCAGCTCTGTTTTCTCTGGCCCAAGGACAGCTGATTTTATGTCTTTCTGACATCTTAGGTCTTTGAGGAGTGCTCCTCCCATGCTCTGGGTTCGTGATTCACAAAATTTAATTTTGGAAAGAATCACTTGAAGATGTTATGAGGTACAGATTCTCTTCAGGATACCAGAGGTGGCGGTGAGGCCTGAAAGCTTGCATTTCTAACATTCCTCTGCACTGTGGGTTGGTGAACTTCTTTGTAAAGTGCCAAGTCATAAACATTTTAGGCCTCCTGTCTCAACTGTTCATCTCCACTACTGTGGGACAGAAACCAGTCGTAGACATGGGTTGTTCCAACAAACATTATTTACGAAAAAGGTGACAGTCCAGGGGTGACTGCTGACTCCGGCCCTGGATTCCGCTCCTGGCTTTTGTTACCAGATGACCCATTGCATAATGGGATTACAGACCCAGCGCAGCCATGTATAACCTTTTGTGAAATCTACATGGTACATTCCAGTGTAGTACTGCAGCCTTTTTCTATCAGCTCATGAGAACCAGTTGTTAATTATTCAGGAGTTTTGAGAGCCGGTTATTAAATTGTTATTGCAGTGAAATTGGCATTGGTACAAATGTTTATATTATGAAAATGGCAAATGCTCTCACTAGAATCGTTTACCCCCAACCCACCTCGGTGGTGAGGTTTTAGGAGCACACCACTGGTGTTGATTCCTTCAGGGTTTATTACAATGTCATGTATATCCAGGTCTAAAAATTATTGGGAGATAAGTATATAAAATGAAAAATTAATTGTTTCAGCTTATATCTACTAAATAGCTAGTTAAAGCTTGACTTTTAGTTCATCTGGGGCTGTGGAAGAGCTTAGCCATGGCATGTGTGAGGCCCTGAGTTCAATGTCCAGCACTCTACATGCACTCACACACACACGCGCACACACACACACACACACACACACACTCCCAAAGAAAGACTGACTTTTGGGTAGAGTCTTCTATTGAACACAAAAGATGATGAGAGGTAATCTTCACCTGACTATTTCCTGCTTATGGAAAATAAAACTAGTTCAAAAATACTCTGTTTCAGTAATTGCTTTTCCTTTGAAAGTGTGGCAAGTTAGGATTTCTTTACAGGAGAAATAATTGGTCAAGTAGAGAAGAAAAGGCAGTGTAGTCCATTTTCCTCAAAAAACTTCATTTCTCTGGTACACACCATCTATATTTAGGGTAAGGAAGTACAGTATTGAAATGATTGATGGCCGATGATATCTGTTTTCTTACTGAAATTTGAAAGAGATAATTTTCATTAGACATCCATGTTATCCCTGATAGAAAAATCAGCTAAATTTATAAGCATTAGCATTAAAAGTGTTCTTTAAAATGCTCTGCTTATCTTTTCATTTTGTGAATAAGTCACTTAAATCCTTCCATCTCATACTATAAGTAATGCAGTGTCCTAAGAGTTTTAATACTGGTCGGAAAACGAAAACAACATCGCACTTATAGGAACAATAACAATACAGTTTGAGGAAGAGTGTTTATCACATAGTCTCTTAAGAGCTCTGAATCTAGCACCTGGAATGTGAAGAAGAAAAGGAGGTTGGATAGGGGTTTACATAAGCAATGCATGACATCAATTCTTAATTGTTCATTTGTGAAGCTCCCTTCATGGAACTCCCCGCCTTAGGTTATGCTGTGGCTGGTTTGCTCTGGCACTGTTAAGACAATAGATACACCTCCTTGTAGTTTGAGCTTGTGGTTTCTTTTCTTTCATGTGACAGCTTTCAGAGTCAGTCTGTAGTTAGCTGTGGTGGCAGTATTCTGCCCACAGAAATATTCAAATTCCATAGGTCAGAATCGTTTTGAAGAGATTTTTGTCTACAGGAATCTTACTGAACATGTCTCGTTCTCCAAACGTCTGTCACAACACGGAAGAAATAACTAGACACAAGGTGACACCAGACAGAGATAGCAGAAATGACCAGCTACCCACAGTCTTCGCGAGGATACCAGTTTGAAGAACTGATGCACAATACAATCTCCAAATGGGAACAGAGAGAGAGAGTAAAAGCCAAAGAGCGACTCTGTGTCATGAGGTTGTGACAAGGGTCATCTGCACCTTACTGTTATTCTTGAAAAGGTCCTGCACATATGTGAGGCTGAAGTGTATGTGTGTGTGTGTGTGTTTCCACACCTAGATATCCAGAGAAACCCATCTGACATTTCAATTGTCCTTGAAGATGTCAGTCTATCATCTAGAAGTCCGTAAAGTTGGGGACACGTGCCCTGGTGTGCTCATTTGGCCTCGATCTGAGGAAGGCTTCGGGACTCTGAGAAACATTTTAGGGCCTGGATGTGTGTCATTGCTGCCCTGGATTTCTCAAGGATTTAGTAACTTTTAAGTTATTTATTTTTCTTTATTTTACTTTTTCTGAGAGATTGTATATTGAAAGTGAGAACAAATTGTATACAACATTGAGGCATTTTCTATTGTTTTTCAGGTTTTTTACTGCATACCTTGGGTATCTGGTGATTTTCAGGTATTCTCCCATCTCTGGGAAGCCTTGTTTCCCCTCTCCTTTTGTTTGAAAATAATTATTTTAGTGGGTGTGATATAGCAAGGAACATTTAGCCTCCAGGTGAAAATAATGTCAACCACAGAAGTCTTTACTGGGTAGGCGCATTTTGTGCATTCATGTTTTGGCATCTCTCTCTCTCTCTCTATCTATCTCTATCTCTCTCCTCTTTTTGACTTAATTCTGGTTTCTATTTTGCTTAAAGGACTATAACATGCTGTGTCTCAGATATTAGCATCTAACTGGACACACTTCCTTTTCTTTCTTGTTGACAGATACTGCAGGCATTGAATGTTTAAGGACAGTGGGATCACAAAGTTCTGAGAGTCCCTCCATCTTTTGAACTTCTCCTAAAAAGTCACTCACTGCTTTCCGTGATCCTGACGCTGAAGCCTGCATTTCCTCAATCATTGTTGAGACATTAAATGACATTTAATTTGACTGTGGGCGGGTTTTATTTTCAGTAGTATAGTTTCATACAAACTACTAGGAGGGGACTTGTGTCTTGAACATTTAATTAAGCCTCTCATCTATGTCTTCATTTTACCTTAAACTAGGAATGTCCAAAGCTAGCTTTCTTAGCTGTTGATAATGATGTGACTGTGCATTCTCAGGTCAGGATAATTATTTTCCTTACTAACTTTTAACCCTCATAACACAGACAATTTGAAAGAAACACCTTTGAAAACCAACTTCCAAATACAGATCTTTGCTGAGTGTGAATTTGGGGGTTACTTTCAGAGACATAAACATTATTTCCCCAAAGACAGCCTCTAGTTTTATACCTCCAAGTTAAAATATAGAAATAAATTAACTAAGTTTTTAAAGTATTTTTAAAAAATCCTCCTTGAATATTAAGTTCCCAAAGATAAATACACAAGATATATGCTTAAAAAGAATGGAACAATATTTACATTGAATTATTAGAGGATAAAACAATAAATGCAGTCATTACATTGTTTCTTGATTTTGTGCATCAAATTAGAAATATTTTAAGCATGAAAAATAATTTTTTGACACAAGCAAAAAAATTGAAACCATGTATTACTAGCAAAATTTTGATTCAAATTTTATCCCATAAGGGATAAACAATTTTTACTATTACCTTTTGCATTTTGCATTTTTTACATAGAGATGTAACTATAGTATGTTAATGTAGTAAAATCTCGATAATAATTCTATCATCAATGCACAACCGGGTGTTATTAAGGCTACAGTAAAATGCTATTTTCTTTCAAGTGCCGTTTTAGAAAAAAAGTGAAAATACTGATGCACAGAGAATTAAAGTAAATTAATCTGATAATATAAGTGAATTGAACAAGCTGTGCAATATAAATATTTTAATCACTTCTTGATCCAGAAGTGCCACATCTACAAAATGAGCAATTACGGGGACCTCTTGGGAGTCAGCTCTAATTACAAAGCAGGAGGATATTACTAAATGGTAATACATGTAAATATCAAACATCAGGCTCTTCAATTTCCATGTAGAGAAGTATACTTTATGTTGCTTCTAATAAATATTTTTGGTGTAAACTATGCAGGTCCAAAAACTGAGGAGTATTAATTGCCTTTTAAATACTTTATCTGTATTATAAATATTATTTACTAGTTATAAAAACATATTTTAAAACTATCTAATGAAAATACAAGAACATTGATAGTACTAGCAATTTAAGTTTCTTTATATGTTATCCAGAATACTTCTCCCCTGGAATTAAGACTCAGATGTGTCATTTGGGACCTCTGGGGGACCATGTTTATTGAATAGCGTAGTTAAAATGAGACAGAATTGGCTTTGATAGTCACTGTGCTGCCTTTCAGACCTAAGATTAAGCTTCCCTGTAGCCCTTCTTTTTGTTACAATGTATTCAATCTTGTGTTTGAATTCTAATCATCACAGAGCTCCTCCATTAACAAGTACCATGGAGGAACAGGGAAACCTCCTAGGATCTAACCATGTGTGTATAGGGAGCATAATTTCAGATAAGTTTGGAGGTTTATGGTGGGTGAAATCCTTAGGGGCCCTCAAATTTCTGTCCACTATTGCCCACACATTTCTCTATTATTAAATCAAATACTAATGTAGCTATTGATGTGACCATACTTTGCTGATGTGAGTAACGTACATATTAGTTGACTTAACATAGGAAAATAGGTGAGCCTGACCTAATCCCAGAGCTCTCTGAAAGCAGAATGCTTTCTCTGGCTGTTCACAGAGGCAAAGTCAGAAGGTCAAAGTAGGAGGGGCATTTGACACACTGTTGCTGGTTGCTACATGGCAGGGAGCAAGAACCTCTAGGACCTGAGAGGAGCCTTCAATTGGCAGCTGGTGAGGAAACAGGAACCTAAGTCTTATAAGTGCTCTGAATTGAATTCTGCTTATGGACAAAAGCAATGGATGCACAACAGATTCTCCATAGAGCCTACAAGTAAGGCCTTGATGTTGCCAATATCTTTATTCAGCCTTGTGAAACCCCAAGAAGAAAATCCAATTATACTTTGATAGATTTCTGACTTATACAGCTGGCTCAAAAATTGGTATATTAAGTTACTAATTTGTGGTAATTTGTTCTATAGTAAAAGAAAACCAGTACAATGGACCAAAGGTGACTTTACTCCTCCACTTGAGACAAAATTTTATGGCATTATCAAACAAAATTGGGAAGAACAGGTGATCATGATGTCATAAAGCCTTCAATATTCCTCAGTTTTCACAATATATTTCAACTTAAAAACCAAAGGAGTCCAAGACGTGTTCTTCATATAAGAATCCCACTCATAGTTATACCCTAGGCTGAGAGATTGCATGTTCCTATGTAACACTGGCTGCTAAGAATGCGTTGTAGCACATGTATGAATGGGTGTGCACCTGGACAGAGAAGAAAACATTTTATGCAGAACTCTGAGGTATGTATGTAAGTCTTTTGGTCCCAATTAATTTTACTATCAAAATCATATTTTAATAAAACCTTAGCTTACTAGTATCATAAACTTTGAATTTGATTCTCACATCTTCTTACCTCCACTAGTATAAAACGTATGGATAAGATTTTAGTGTTGTTGACCAAGAAACAAAGCATCCTTAGTTTAAGAAAATTTATAAACGTATCATAAATGTCCATGCTATGTCCCTTGTATGTAGATAAGAGAAAAGGTTTTCTGCCATGTTTCAACTGTTCTGTCATTCAAGAATCTCCACGCTCGCCTCATCAGTAAACATAGTGAATTCAAGGCCTATTTATGTTGATGGTGGGTATTGCCAATAATATTATTTCAAACTTCCATTGCAAGAATAGACAAATGGGGCATTCATTCATATTCTACATAGCATCCAATATTGGTTTTGACCTTACTACCTCAATGTTGGCAGTTCAGTCATTTTATATGCTTGCATAGTGCAAACTGCTTCTATGTCTATTATGAGCATTATAGACTGCACCAAATTTAGTGTTTCCACTTTAGAGATAAGAGGACAGAATATGTTCAAGGACCTAGTGAAAGATCATAGGTATAGCAACTGAGTTCACATCCAGATCACTTTTATAGTGTAAAAGTATTATTTCATATAATAATTAAAATATCTTTTGGAATAGTTGAAAAATATCACTTCAGAAATTTAAAGAATACTATTTTGAAAGCAATTTTAATCACGTGACTAAATTTTTTTATTGCAGTCAAAGGCTGAAGTTTCAGTTACTTATCAAGATTAGAATTTTCTGCTTTCTTCAGTAAGTATGCAATATGCGATATATTTCTATATTTTTTTAATTCATGGATGCTTTGATCCACCATTATAATTTTTAAAGTGTATTAGCACAAAAATAAATTATCTCATAAAATAACAAATGTTTTACCACCCCAAGTTGCATTGCTTGGTGTTTCATTGAAAAAAAAGGAAGCCTCCAGCGACCTTCAATGACATAATGCATGATGCTGTCTTTGCCTTTAAGTCTATAGTATATCCATGTGCACCTTAAGTTTGAAATCTATCTTCTATCAGCTCTTTTCAAACTAAAAATTATAAGTGACAATGATATTAACATGGTCATTAAATACTTAATAAAACACACTATTAAAGTCATCCACAAATTCATGAAGTCAGCCTCACTGTTACAAAAATATATGTTTGTGTTTGCCTGTTTATATGCTTGTATTTGGCAATTTTTGTGGCCATGACTTTGGAGTTTGCTCAGAATTTAGGGAATTCATAGAAAAGAGAGGAATTATTTAGGATCCTCAGAACTAATTCACTGTAGGATAAATTCCTAAGAAAAATAGCATTGTTTCAAGAAATATTGTGAAACTCCTAAGAAAGAATAAATATTGTTCACGTCAATGAACTAAGAAAAAATAGTAGTATAAACGAAACAAAGTAGCATATATATTAAAATATTTTTGAAACAATGAAATATGTAATTTGAGGAAGCATTTGAAGTTTTGTCTACTTCCTATTTATTGCTCTTCTGTTTTGCTTTTTATTTGCATGTATATATTTTGTGTTGCTCATATAAGAGAAACTATATAATGTTCAAGCTTGTACATTTGACTTATTTCACTTAACATTGATTTTGTGTTGGATGCTATTTGGTCTTTGTGTTTTACTCTGAGTAACTATTTTGAAGATAATGATACACAGTATATTAACTGCTCTATGCTCTTATTATTTGTTATGAAAATTTGTTCTATTTTTCATTAAATAAAAAGTACAATTCACAGTCAGTGTATAGAAACTTTAATAGTTTCGGAATGTCGGTAAGGTATCCTGAAACTTTACTGCATTCATGAGATAGGTTTTGGTCAATTCTGTAGGGATTTTTATAAAAAAGGTGACTTTGAGTATAGAGACTATCGCTTCTTTCTTCCCAAACTGAATACTTTTATTTATTTATTTTGCATGCTTGTCTAGTTGCCTTGGTAGAACTTCTGGAAATATGTTGAATAGTAACAGTGAGCACAGGCATCTTTGCTGTGCTTCTAATCTTAGAAGAAAGTTTTCCACATTTCACTGGTAAATATTATATTAATTTTTGGCTTGTTGGGTATATGGACTTTATTGCATTAAGATGCTTTCATTCTATATCTAAGAAACAAATTTTGAAAATTCAATTTACAGTAATTAAAAAATAGCTTAGAGAAAAGATAACCAAGTAGGTGAAGATATGTACACTGAGAAGTACAGAATACTTACTTAAAGAAATTGAAGAAGAAACAAAAATTTAAAGAGAGTGTGTTCATGGATTGGAAGATTAATATTGTTAAATCTTCTATGTTATCCAGTGTGATCTTCAGATTGAAATTTCCAATAATATTTTCAAAGAAATTGACAAACAATCCTCAAATTTGTATGAAACTGCAAAAGAATTAAAAAAGTCAAAATAAACATAAGCAAAATGAACCAAGTATAAAATCATTAGATATCCCAATCTACCAGAAACCTATAGTAATCAGAAGAACATGGTAAACATAGAAACAGACATACAGATCAATGGACTAGAACAGAAAGCACAGAAATAAATACATGGATTTATGGACAATTGATCCTTAAAAATGGAGCAAGATAATGCAGTGAGAATAGCACAAAATCTTAGATACATGGGGCTGAAAAAAAATGAATTTTTCTATGCAGAAAAATGAAATGTGTCTTTTATCATACTGTACACAAAAGTCAACTCAAAATAGATTAAAAACTTAAATATATGATCTACCATTGCAAAATTATTAGTAGAAAATGTGGTATGCAGGAAAATCTCCAGGTTAGGTGTCTGGACAATGCCATTTTGGATATTACTTCAAATGCACAGACAACAAAAACAAAGGTAAACAAATAGAATTATAACAAAGTGAAAAACTTCTGTGTAGCAAGTGAAACAATCTACAGAGTGAAGAAAAATAGAAGAAATATTTTAAATAATGTAGCTAGTGAATTAAGGAACTCGATCTAAGGGTAAAAACACACCTGATTCAAAATGGGCACATAATTTAAATAGGTAATTCTCAAATGACAACAGATACATAAAAATAAAACTCAGCATCATTAATCATCACAGAAATGCAAATTAAAATTACATTTGCTATCACCTCACACCTGTTATAATGGCTATTATCAAGAAGATGAAAGAAAAGTGTTGGCAAGAATGTAGAGAAAAAAAGAAGTTTTGCACACTGTTGGTGGTAATATAAATTAGAATATCCATTATGAAAACAGTATGGAGATTCCTCAAAAAATTAAAACCAGAACTACTGAGGTGGAACAAGACGGAAGTTGAGTAAGAGCTTTTACTAATCATTTCCCGACAGACACACAAATTTGATCAGCTAGTCACAAACAAAACTATCTTCACAAGAGCTAAGGAAGCCAGGTTAAAGACCCTAGTCCCTGGTTTTCTTGCAACAGCATGAGTGATTCATTGAGGAAAACAGAAACAAAGGGTTGCTCAGCTCATCACCACCCCTACTCCAAGAAGCCAAGGAGAAGATGCCTCTCATTTAGAAAGGAAGAAGGTATTGTGTCTAGGACATGGATTTGAAGCCCTGTACCAGATCTGCCATGTGAAACCAGGTGTTTGGCAGACCTCCAAGCCTGCTACCTGGCCCAATAATATAGACTAAGTCACTAAGTTGCCAGGTTGTTGACTATTCCTACTCCCTGGCCTACTTCAGGCAGCAGAGAAAGAAGCCAGAATATTTTTGCTGGGAAGCAGGAATGAGAGCAGGAATGATGTCTTGAAACTCAGTGCTGAGTCTGCCACATTGAAACCCAGCACCAGCCAGAAACTAAAGGACCCAAACCTAGGCAACAGCTCACACACAGAGAGCTTCCACGTTTGCCTCTGCATCAGGTAGAAACCTGCATAGTTCTGGGATAGCCTAGAATGTTGGCCTTCACCACTGCTAGCATTAATATGCTTGGGGAATGCACCCTCCCTTAGACTGTGCAGTCCCTTACAGCTGGGAAATTCAGCACTGGTGACCAAGGGACTATTTCCATTACCTTCCCCCAACCTCAGATAGCACAGCTATCATTAGGCCTATACTGGCAGAGTTGTGGACCTGTCTTGGCAACAGGCAGACACCCATGCCAAGTGGGATAGCTGGATGCTTTGACCTGAATCACCATCAGCTCTGGCATGGGCCTGAGAGCACGAATGAAATTGTACAGGTTCTTGCAGCCATGAGATTCAGGCACAACCCAGCTTAGCACAAGGCTAAGTGGCAAAAAACTGCCTCCACCAACACCACTCCAACCTCAGACAGCATATCATATAACAAGGTGCCATTTGCTTGGGCTGTGAAAGGGTGGTAAGTTCAGGATATTGTCCTGGAAGTTAATGCTAGGTTGGTAAAATCAAACACTTGGCAGATCTAAGAGTCCCCATTCCCAGGCCAGATGTAGGCCCTCAGGAAGAGACACAGGCTCCAGTCTAGTAGACTTCTATATCAGCTAACATTAACTAATGCTAGTTGAAATGTTCTTGGGCAGTGAGTCTAGCTGAGGGGTACAGAGTCATTATCAGTGTGGCTCTTGATCTTACCCTACCACGGGGCTGGTCTTGGAGGCTTTCGGTTCAGGGCATACCATAGCTTTGCTGTGCTGGTTGCTGGGGAGGGCCATAGGAGCCTGGGAATGGTGCTTTCATGGCAGCTTTGCTCGGCAGAATCCTACCATGCAGAGCCATGGGCGAATGACTGTGCATGCTGTAACCGGGCCTATCCTACTCCCAGTGAGAGATTTAGGGTGAAGAAAAATGCTTTTACGTACTCTCTTAGTTTATACTAAGCAATACACCAACTAAGACAAATTTGGATTTAAGACAAATCAGGCTTGGATCATCCTTTAGTGTTTAAACAATTGCAACCCACTAACAGTGTATTCACAACAGACCTGGACTTAGTCCTCCATCTATTGCTAATGTACTTGAAGTGGTGATAAGCTCAGAGAAAATAAATAGGAAGCTAAGAATTTCTCAGAAAAAGCAGCTACAGCCAGGGGGTCACCAAAGCTCCTGTCAGCATGCCGAGATCCTCTGGGAGTGGTAAGGGCTCCCTATTTTTAAAATGGAAATAAATGGCTAATATTTCAATACCCAGAAGCTGTTGCATATAAACCGGCATCAAGAGCTTTCAGGAAACTATGATCTCACCTAACAGTAAAAGAAGAAACCCCAGAAACTTATCAAATAATAACAAGCATGAGAAAACTCTCAGTTGGAGAACTTCACACAGCTACTTTAAGGCAACTCACTAAACTTTAGGAAAAAACTCAATAGTCTAGCATAGAAACTTAACAAAGAGATAACAGCAAAAATACCCAGAAATACTGGAGCTGAAAAATACACTAAGACAAATTAAAAATGAGAGAACGCATCAAAAGCAGTAGAGTTGAAATAAAAAAGAGAATTACTGAACTTGAAGACAGGGTATTTGAAAATACACAGTTGGAGAAGAAAAGCAGTGAAGAAAATCTACAGGGAATTTGGACAGTGTTAAAAAGAAATATTCGAGTATTAGGGTTCGAGAGGACTTGTGAATGCCAAGAAGATAGAAAGGGGATAGAAAGCTTACTCAAAAAAGACACTAAGAGAAAATATTCCAAACAAAGAGAAAGATATAAATACCCAGGTAAAGGAACGTTAAAGTTAGGGTGTAACTACTCCAGGACTTACTGCAATCAAATTCTCAAAGAAAATTTCAAGACAGTAAGAGAAAAGAAACAAGTTATGATTACAGTTGTCTCAGTCGGCCTCACAACAACTTTCCAGCAGAAATCTCAACAGGCTAGGGAAGAGTGACATGAGACTTTCAAAGCACTGAAGGAAAAGTGCTGCCAACCAAGAATGAAGCACCCGTGAAAATTATCCTTCAGAAATGCAGGAGAGATAAAGACGTCCGCCGACTAAAGAAGTTGAGGAAGTAATGGAAAAACGTGGAGAATATTTAACTTAAAAATTTATTCCAGCAACAGATACATGCCATTAATCTTCCTCAAAATGCTCGTCCTTGCTTTGAACACAGTTATTCCATCGTTCTTACCACTTGCTGTAGCAGTTCTGGAAGTCTTCTTTTGTCTCTTTATGAATTGGGATAAAAAATTATGGTGAAAGTTGCTGCCATGTGCCATCCAACAGAAAATCAGGCTCATAAAAACATTAGTGTGTCCTCATCTACTTTTTTCAGTATTGGATCTAGCACCATGAAACTTCTGACTCTTCCCTAAAGTCAAAGTGATCGGAAAAGGTAAATGTTTTGAATTGATTCAGGACATCCAGGGAGCCACTTCTTTCAAAACACTCATGAAAGAAGATTTGCAGAACTGCTTCAGAAGGTGGCAAGAATGGTAAGATAAGTGCATTTGAAGTGAGGGAAGAGTACTTTGACGGGAACTAATGGTAATTGCTCTTTTGCTATAATAACTTTTTTTTTTCCATTTAAACACACACTATTTTTGAATCACACTTTGCAATCCCCTCCAGATCTGTCCTGTAAGAAATGCTGCAGGGAGTTCTTCAAACTGAAATAAGGTATAAAATTTACTAGTAAGTGTAATTACACTGATGATTCATTATACAGGCATTTTAACATTATGAATATAGTATGCAAGTCCTTCCGGTGTTCATTCCAGTAAACGAGAGAATAAAACATTTTGTGACTAAGGGTCGGGGGTTTAGCTCAGTGGCCTAAGTGCCTGCCTGGCAGGCACGAAGTTGTGAGCTCCATCCTTGGTACAGAAAAACAAAAAACAAACTAATTAAAAAAAAAAAAAACGTTTTTTGACTAATCTGTAAGTTATTTATAGTAGCATTTCTGAGAATTGGAAAAATTAGAGATGCTCAAGGATAGTTTTTTGAAAATAGTGACTTTCATAGTGGATTATAAAATATTTTGTCTTAAAATAATGTGATACTAGCTTCTTAAGATATCTTGGAAGTATAACATGTGTTAATTAGGTGTCACAGACCCATTTGGTATTCATCATATTTTACATAGATAATCTAATGTTCTAATGAATGCTTCTTTGTCTAACTGATACTTATATGGCCAAGAAAATGTAGAAACTTCTTTTCATAATTTTTTTTTTCTGATAAAAAGTTCAGATTTATTCCAGGAACTCAAAGTGTCAGGAATTCAGCCATGGCTGATTGTTGGCGCCATTACATGTATTATCTATGACTCCTGCCTGGTTTCTCAAGTCTACTGTCATTTGTTACTTATTCACATATATGCTGCTTTTAAAGCATCTAATACCCCACCTAGTTTCCTAAAAGAAAAACAAGAGTCCTTCTTCTTGATTGCTGCATATCCAATCCCAGATGTTTGTGTCCTTGACCAACTCTGTAAGCTCCACTTGGACAGTACAGAAAATTGGAGATTCAAGTTTATTTCTGTTTCTTGTAGACAAGAAAATAGGCAACCATGATATAAATGGTATTTCCTCTATCCTTTAGATTCTCCTCCACAGTTTTAGAACTATAGGTAAAGAATCTTCCTAGGAAAAGTAGCCCTTTGGTCGATAATGAATAGACAATTATGGAAGACATGAAGATTGACAGGGAAGGAGGTTTTTATAACATTTTCAATTCTGAACTTGGGTTTGAGCCCTTAGCCACATTTTCATGTCCAGGAGTGGGGTGTCACTCTATGTATTATGTTCACGATGCTTGCTTGATTCATTCCTTTCAACAAATTTGGAAGAAAAGTTAAGAGGCAATTCAGCTCGCTAGAACCACCCCCACCCCAATTGAACATGGACTGTGCTTGAATCCTCTTAGTAACTTGGATTATGTAATCTGCATTTTATGTTTGGCTCATGGAGTTTCAATCTAACAGAAGAATCATCATTAAGTAAAGAAATATGTAAATAAACAAAATTACACATTCTAGAATTGGTATAAATGAAACATGCCAACTGCACGTTGTATAGGTTCAATTAAGTATCCCCATAATAACTTACTCAAATATACATGGATGTATATTGGTTTTGTTTCTAAAAAAACCCAATTTTTTCCCTGTTAACATTATCATTATATAGCTATGAAGTCTAGAAACCTAGAAAAAACACACTTTTCCACTATTCTAACTGCCATAGCAAATGACTCACTGAACCCTTTTTTCTTAACTATGTCCAAATTTATTTTCATTTCTACATTTGCATGTTTACTTAGTTTAAAATTTCCCATTTCTGACTTAGGACTTTAATTATTTTCTCTACCTCTAAATGCACTTGCTTTTTGAATTTCATCTTTTCGTTTTTGTAGTAATCTTTCTGAAAGATGAAATGATCATAATAATGAACCCTGGCTAAAAAGTGCCCATGTTTATTATAAATTCACAAACATTTGCTACATGGAAGTGTTAATAGACATTTTGTTTGTCTACAGTGTACATGAGCACAGTGGAATAATTTTGTGAAATTCTGAGTTATACAAAATTAAAGTTCTTTTCTAAAGAATTTGTCAGTAGTTTTATGGCATTGTGACCATCCAGGCAGATACAGTGTGTGGCATTTTTAAATTTAATTATCAGATTTCAAAGCATCTACTGGCACTGTTCAATCAAATAGCTTGGAAAATATTAGCTCAGTACAAAGTTTATACATTTGAGAATGATTTATAATCTCCCTACAATCTGAACTTTGCTTGTAGCTTTAATCGTTTCCTTCTCCCAGTTTCTTCATCTAACTTATATTTATTTATATAACTTTAGACTACTTGTCTGTATACAAATATGCAGAACTATTTCATGTTCTTAGTCATATGTTGATAGCAATCATTCTTTTGAGGATGTCTGATCAATGTGAAAGATTTAGGCATTTGGTTTTTTTTGGAATTTCTTCTCTGAATTGTTGGCCTCTACTTTCTCAAGTAAGATTAATCAAGGTATTTTTTACACAATCTTTGCTTTTACAAATACTGAAAAGTCACATTATTATTGCTTGTTTTTCTCATTAACAATATTCTCTTAATGACAGGCACCATGTCTTACACATTCTTGGCATATTACATAGTACAGAAAATACAGTAAGTTATGCAAATATTTTCAGTTCAGTGGACATTCTTCAGTGAATGAAGTTTGGGGACTTATAAAAAAGAATTTATAAGAAACTGCCAACAAAGTGAAAAGACAATCTAGAGTGGGAAAAAGTTTTGTCAACTGTTCTTCAAAGGACTAATATCTAGAACATATAAAGAAGTGAAAAAAATCAGATTCTTGAAACTCAAAGACCCAATCCAAAAATATGCATCTGAGATAAACAGACACTGCTCAGAAGGAAAATACAAACAGAAAATAAATATATGTAAAAATGTTCAATATCATTGGCCATTTGAGAAATGTAAATTAAAACAATGCTGAGAAAACAACTAGTAACAAATGCTAGAGAAGCTGTGGGGAAAAAGAAACACTTCTCCAGTTGATGGGAGTGCCCAGTAAGGTACACAGTAAGGTCTACTGTCACACATCATGGAGACAGGATCAGCAGTATTATTTTCAAAATAAAGAATTTGAGCCGGCGTGGTGGCGCACGCCTTTAATCCCAGCACTCGGGAGGCTGAGGTAGGCGGAGCGTTGTGAGTTCGAGGCTGGCTTGGGCTACAACGCGAGCTCAAGGCCGGCCTGAGCTACACAGTGTGACCCTGCCTCAAAAAAACCAGGGCTGGAAGCTTGGCTCAGTGCCTTAAGCGCCTGCCCTGGCAGGCGCGAGGTTGTGAGTTCCATCCCCGGTGCCGCAAAAAAAAAAAAAAAAAAAAAAAAAAAGAATTTGTTTGTATATCAACTAAGCTATATATTCCTCATTCAATGTGTCTACTCATCTAGTACCGTTAACTAGTCGAGCATTGGCATCATAAAACTGACTAACCTTGAACTTAAAAAAGACAATGAAAGAATGAAAGTATTACTCCTTACTTCTAAAACCCCACTGAAGGTAAATGCTCTAAATAGTTCTGTTTCCAGTTTCTTAACTGAAATTTAGCACTGTAATTGACAAAGGACTCAATACATTCTTCCATTGTAATTGCTTATAACTTTTTTAAAGGATAGTTAGTCCTCTTTTATTCTGACATTGTTATATATGGACTGTTATGACCTTACCATTGCAGCAATTTGCATGACTGTGGTTTTCATCTGCAATTTCCTGTTTGTTATATTTAAATCTTCTTAGAAATCATCCTTTAAGTTCCTCTCCCAAGTATATGGTAGTTTCAGCAGAAGACTTTTGAAAAAAAATAATATTTCTTTCCTTATGACTTGTATGTCAAATTTATGGAAGATTTTTCCTCTTAAGTGTTTTCCTCAAAGTTTATCTAGCAGTTCCTAATGAGAACTGAGGAGGAAAAAATATAGGTGTCTTAGTTACTTTTCTCTCATTGCTGAGAAAAATACCTGATACACAAAATTAAGGAAGGAAAGGTTTATTTAGCTCAGTTTGTGGAAGTTTCAGTTCATAATGAGCTGGCTTCAAGGCAGGGTGGCATGGTAAGGGACAACAATTCAAGGCGACAGAAGACAGCAAAAGCAACAAGAACCAAAAGGGAGGAAAAGTAAGCCACTGTTCTTTCCTTATAGTGTATGTAGGCTACCTGCCCTAGGGCAGGTGTAGCACTCACACCATCTCTGTGCCCTCCTCTTGCATAGCCTTAGGATGTTTACAGAGTGAGGATCTTGGCACCCTGCTGAATTACTTAGTTAAACTTTTAAAAGTCTGAAATTGACACAGTGGATCAACCATTACAACATCCTGGAGCCTGAAGAGCTGCTCTAGGGCATGTTCTCTATACCCCAGAAAGTAGAACTGCTGAATTACTTAGTTAAGTTTCTAGCCTCCTCAAGTAGATACACTGTATTAACCATTAAAATAGGATAGAAATGGGAGTCCATTAGAGGAATATACATACAAAGAAATTGGCAGGGTGTATCTCCTTATTTTTCAAAACCAATTTTAGGTCCTTTGCTAGTTGTCTTGTGTGTGCCGGTACTAGTGCATATGAATGAAAAAGTTGTGTAGAATAAAATTTAAAATCAGTGGTCCCAGAGTATACTTTATTATTTGTGACCTTTTTTCACCATATCTACTTCTCGAACTTGGGTATATTACTTCTCCAGCCAGTGTACTAGTTTCTTCTACAAAATTCAACTAGTAATGTAGTTTCCTTCATACAAGTGCATTGCTCAAATAAGTTTATAAATACAAATTTATAAATACAATATTATAAATAAATATTGTTTAGTAAAAAATTTACACATAGGACAATGTCTCAGTGATCATCAGCTTTTATATTAACATATTCTTCCTTTAGTTCAGGTGATCAAAAAAAGAATATATCTTCCTCCAACTGGTTCAAAGGAAAAATAAAATATGGAAAAGAGACATTTTTTATGATGTTACATCAATTTCTCATCTGGTGTCCAATTTTGGACTGGTTTTAGCAAAAACAAGAGCAGTCACTTGTAAAGCAATTTTACTCAAATGATATAATTCAATAGGTATGCAAGCTCATCTTCATCTGATTGCACCACATAGCACTAAGTAAGTCCACAGGAATAGTATCTGACAGGGGGTGGGGATTGGTACTAGAGGAGTAGTTGCCGTGAGATACTTGGAACAAAATCACAATGCCTGTGTCTGTGTTGTTGGTGAAGGGTTTCTCTGTGGTATATTTGAAATAGCCTGAGGTTTGTATGCATTCCAACTGTCTTCGTGTTAGTTCAAGTGATTTTCTCTACCCTTACCGAGACCTTAACTTCTCTGCTCTAAATGCCACCATACCAAGGCTGCACAGCTGAATTCTAACATGAAAAGCATAGTATAAAGAAAGATTATGTATTCCCACCTTTTTCAAACTCATGCCATTTGTGAGAATTTTAATGAATTTAATAATCACTTTTAACTTTACTCATATAAACATAAATTCAAAGGTTTAATTTCCCTTCACCAAGTTGGAAGTCCTTTATATTGTGTAACTTAATTCTAATCATCTTGTAAAATTCATTATTTACTTCACATGAGACTATAATCTAGCACTGTATGGTCTCATACTTGCAGAAATGAGTCACACCAGGGTATTTGTATTTAAACTTAAACTAATTGAATTTAATAAAATACAACTCAAAATTCAGTTTTCTAGTGACAACAGCCATATTTCAAGTGCTCAGTAGTTATATGTGACTGATAGATATCTTTTTGGACATCACGGATTATAGACTATTTCCATTATTGCAGAGTTCTACTAACTAGCAGGGAAATTATGCAGCATAAAGAATTAGAGCACATATCTTATGCATCTTTGACATGTAATAGGCTCTTATTAGAAGATCAGTTATAGACTAGTTGTCAAGACATTTGCTGGTTGAAGAAAACCAATCCTCAGCCTGGCTCATTAACTGAATCTGTGGTCATTCTCATTCTTCTAAGAAATTTTCCTTGTGGCTTTTACTAGCTGAATGCTGCCTTTTCCCCATAAACACCACAAAACTTTGAAGTTCTCTCACAGTGAACAGTTTCTATACTTTTAGCCACCCCCTACCTTAGCTGCTTCTTACATTTGTCAGGCTCCCTCCTAATATTCTCAGTGATAACAAATGTACTCATTATTCTTTTATAACTGCACCCATTCTCTTCTTTAACTTGTACTCTCTGGCTTTACTATTCTCTATGCTTGTTTGTTATTTTCCTAAAGAGTTTTCTACATTTCTAACTATTTTACTGTTTTAGGTATCCTCACGTGTAAAAATTTTACTTGTTAATCTCTAGAACACTTTGCATATGAGTTTTAATTTTATGTTGTCGTTTCTCCCTTAGCAAAGACATGTAAAACCCTGTTTGAATGATTTAATGCTTTTAAGTCATTGATCATTCAGTGTTGTACTTCTGTGTTGAAATGAATGAGTATTTGGTAACCAACATTCAGAATTGCCTGTCTCTGTCTCTGTCTCTGTCCCTGTCTGTCTGTCTGTCTGTCTCTCTCTCTCTCTCTGTCCCTTTCTCTGATCCTTCAGCATTCCAAAAAATTGATTTATATCTAGTACTCCTTTCAACATTTCTTTCATGTTTGCTTAAGGCATGCAGTGTTAGTTTTCATTGCTTTCAACTAATCTGAACAGAAACAGAAATTGAAATCCTAGTAGGATTTTAAAAGCAGCAGGTTGTACAACATGAAGTTGACTGAGTTGCAGTCATGTAGGAAGTAGGAAAGTGAGTAAGTAGAAAATTTTATTAGACAGTAGTCATGTAGGTAGTCGAATTGTTTCATGACATATCCTGAGAGTCATAATGTTTAGGAGTTGTTGGGGCTGTGACTGTTGTTTGGGTAGTGATGATTCTAGGTTCTTGGTATCCTGAACAAAGAACTGAACTGAACACATAGCATTAGAAATTAAAGCATAAATCCCACTACTCAGGAGGCTGAGGCAGAAGGATCATTGCAAGTTTGAGACCATCCTGGGCTACGAAGTGAGCTCAAGGCCAGCCTGAACTGCATTGCAAGATCCTGTCTCAAAAAGACCAAAATAATAATAATAATAATGAAAGCTTAGACTTATTAGAAAAGATCAAAGATCTGTGCAATTCTCAGGATGGGAAGAGGCCAGGGAGAAGAGCTCAAAGCACCAAAGAAACAAGGTATCAAGAGTCTTCCTGGTTTTTACAGGAAGTGGTTTTCCCCATGTATGGTCTTGTTGTCAGAGTCTGATATTGCTTGTGGTTTTTACAATAGCTCTTTGAACTGACTGAGGGCGTCACTCTAATCAGTTGCAAATTGCCTCCTTTCTGTTGGATGTGGGAGTTTTTGTCCTGACATTGATCTTTATGGAACTGCCCGGGCATCCAAAGCCCACAGTTGGGTGACACAATGCAATTCAGATTATAGTGAAGTGTAACTAATTATGGGCTACATTCAGGTGTCCTAGTCATTTTGTAGCACCTGTCTCCCCATGAATGGTCTAGTTGTTAGATTCTTATATTCCTTGTGGTTTTTAGGGAGCTGTCTTTGAACCCCCAGAAGTCTGTAGCACATGTGTCCCCTTGGCTTTAGCAGTCATGGTCTAGTTGTTTACTCTGGAATTCACTGTGGTTTTAGAGAGCTAGCTTTTACTCTTTTATCCTTTGCCATTGATGTTCTCCTCCAGGACTTCTATCTCCCACCTCAGGACTTTGTAGTGACTATGGCTTGAGAAATCTTTTTTTTTCATCATTCATTGACTTGAATTTTGTTAACAGGCCTAATTTTTGTTTGGGGATCTTTACTTTCCTTAGTTATGAGTAAGATCTCATCCTTCCTTCTGGGGTAGAGCCTGTGGCCTGTGTCTAAGTAGTCAGTGTCTCACACTTTCGGATATAGTTTACTTCAGGTTAGGGCACAATTTCAGTGAACTCTGGTACTTTCCCCTTGGGTACATTTCCTACATGATCTGCACATGATAAAGTCAAAGATGCTACTGACTTTTTTCTACTGTGGGGAAGCTGATATAAAGTCATGGAAAGGATAGCAAAGACTTTGTTAGTCATGCAGAGAAATGTAGTGTCTATATTTTTTCAGTCCTTGAAACCATTAAGCCAGCAACTTTGGAAACTTTCCTGACGCATGAGCCAATAAAATATGTAGGCTTCATAGACTCTTCCAACTAAAGTCATAATTATGGCAAGTTTTAAAAGACAATGAATGGAACTTTTAATTATTTATAAATTCTCTAACAACTTCAGGAACAGTAATTTTGAGAGTTCCTTGTATCAGTATAACCACCCAAATTTTCGCCATAAGGGCGAAAATTATGTATATATCATTATGTATATATCCTTCTGTTGCCTTTGGTTCAGCAATATACAGTACATCCATGATCTTATTTATTTATTAAATTATGTGAGCTGTAGTTTTTATTAATTGTGTTGAAAATCATTTTCACCAAGTACTCCAGTGAAACCATAGCTTTGAAACAGTGAATTCATTCACCTTCTCCACATTGATAGTACTGTCCGTGGGTGACTGTTCAGCTCAGAGGCGTGCCTTGCTCTCCATGAGGCCTTGGTGAGTTCTACCTCCTACTTGTAGGAACCAGTATCTAAAATTTCACTTTGCCTTTTAAAGCCCCACCCAATCTCCACTCCCTTCATCCTGGGCAGATGACCGTTCTTCTACTTCAATGAGAATATCGGGGTCTCCAGTAGTGCTTTTTCAATTCCAGACCTACATTAGGTTTTATGTTTGTCAGACCATGTCTTATCTCCACTATGCCGAGATCAAAATGTGACCAGCACTTCCTGTGTGAAATCCTGAGCCCACTTCTAGCCTTCTCCACAACATTACTATGCACATCCTGTCCTTCCCTTCCACTCAGACCACAGCCACCCCAGCTGTACACAAGCCTTCTCTCCTAGCCAATATCTCCTCCATCAGTAGCAAAAGACGAGGTAAAAAGGAGTCTAGAAATTAGATTCCTTAAGGCTTCACTTGCAATATTTGGCACTTACAGTACTTTGGAGGCTAGAAAGCCTCTGAAAGGATGCAAGGAGAAGCAGACAAGGGCATGCTGGGGTTTCACATGAGGGCTCTGGTACTAGGTACTCCTGGATTCTTTGAAGGGGCAAATAGTGAGCCTAAAATGCATTTTGCCAAAGACTAGATGCTAAGTGTTGACTAGACTTTTCTAAATCATTATATATGGACAATTAAAATAAGAATTTGGTTTAAATATACCTCCTTTCACAGTATCTACGGTTTAACCCAGTCTTTAGTCAATCATTTTCTTTAATGAGAATACGATTTCTAAGCAGTTTTGTGCAGGTGGTCTATCTGCTTCTTTTTGTGTAGCAAATAATGGGCAAATATTTACATGCTGGTATAGAACAAGGCTAGTGGGGAGATGGCTCTGCTCAGGTCGCTGCTCCTCACTGCTGCCCCCAGAGCTCCAGCAAGCCGGCTGAGTGCTGCATCATTACCAGGCTGCTATGAGCCTCTAAGGATCTCTTGCTTATAGTCATTTAATGAAAGATATGTTTTAATCGCCTCCTCTTTCCTGCATTGGTGAGGGAGGCATTTCTGCCTGGGGTGTTACGTGGGGTACAGACCACATGACATTCAACGCTAGGCAGATGAGACTAAGAGCAGTGCAGAGCCTTGGGGGACACTAAATGCCTTACGGGACCATCCAGGTGTTATTCGGGAGGGCTGGAGGAGACCTGTCTTGTAGTTTTAGGCGGGCATATGAGGGGAGCGTGTGAGAGCTTTGGCCTTGTTCAAACAATTTGTCCAACTGGCAGGGAATAGAAGCCAGTTATGCAGCCTGTTCTTATTTTCTTACCAGTTTAACCAGGACGTTCTGAGCACATATCAAACAGACATTGCTTCTGTAATTGAAAACAGCAAAGTTAATTTGACAGGTTTTGTTTATAATAAGTATTAGAATTAAGGTTATTATAGTAGTACTTCAGGAGGACACTTGAAAATGTATTTATATAAATCTCAATCTCCCTGGGGCACTCTTTCTAGTAGTAGTATATAAGTTTATCAGGAGTGATAAAACATTCATCACAATTATATCATCAAAACTTTACAGCATTTATGCATTTGTTAAAGAAAGTCAATTGTTTCCGCAGCTGTTTATGCGTGAGGCAGATTTAGAATTTCTTGCAATAATATCTGATATGGGATCTTCCTTATTTTTGTGTTTCAATTTCAATATATTTTTCTGAAGAAGAAAGTAGTATTTTTGAGAGATGTATTTTTCTTATAGAATACAGAGAAATACAGAGAAATGACAGATATCTTTAAGATGCTCTTTTTGACTATGAGGGTTTATTTATGTTTTTTAGATTTCTCAGTTCTGATTGTGTATATTTTAGTTTCTTAGACTATTAGGCTAGTAAAATTGATTATATTTATTTAAAATCCAAGCATCTGGTTTAAAAGTTGTGTGTAGAGCAGTAGGCAGGGTCACTTTTACTCTGTTGTTTGTTGAACTACATACATTAAATTGCACTAAAACTGCCTGTCAGACACGAGGTTGTGAGTTCAATCCCCAGTACCAAATATATATATATATGTTCTAGTAATCAATAACTGTGAATGTAACTTTATTTCATTGTAATTAAGGTATTCTTTGTTTCTTTCTTTCATTCTTTCCTTTTTTTTTTTTTGAGACAGGGTCTCACTATGCAGTTCAGGCTGGCCTCAAACTCATTTTGTACCCAGGTTAACCTCAAACTTGCAGTAATCTTCTTGTCTCAGCCTCCCTAGATCTGGGATTACAGGTGTGCACCCCCTTACCTGACTATAATGAAGGTGTTAAGTGAAGATTTATTTATAGTAGATTACGTGCACTCTAATTGCAATAGATCGTGTTTCTTTATAAGAAAAGTATAAAACACACATACACACACAGGGTAAGAATTATGTGTTTATGAGGAATGCTGAAGATGGTCCATTACCTCAGAATCTGAGAAAGACTTGCAACAAATTTTTCCATAGAGCAGAGAGAGACAGAAAGAAATACAGAGAAGAGAGAGAGAGGGACGGGGGAGGGAGAGAATGGCCTTGCCTTCATTGCCTTCATGTTGATTTTGGGTTCTACACTCCATACTCTGATAGAATGTATTTCCATTGTTTTAAACCACCTAATTTGTGATACTTGCTGATGCTGGCCCTAGGATATGAATACACTACTAACAACTGAACATATAGATCACCTCACAAATACAAACACCCACACAGCTGCTCAAAGAATTTAAAACTTGAGTCTGAGAATCCATGAAGCCTCCTGAACTACTTCCACATGGACAGGTCCAGGGTTCTGAAATGTGTTCCCAAGTAGATAGCTATTCAGTGTCAGGGTCCTGTCATAAGACCTCCAGCTGCTTGCCGGGTGCCCCTCCAAGTCCCATTAGCACTGAGCAGTGAACATTTACCTTGTTCAGCTGTCTCCTTGGAAGGTACATAAAAACACACCTCAAAGAGAGTCCCCTTTATTTTATCACAAAGTCTAAATTTATGAATGCACAAGGGGCTACGATTTAGGCCTGAAAGGACAACTTTACTGGTGGTATATTGCCTTATAAGGCCTAAGGGGTGCAGGGTGGGGGAGGAGACATGAAAAATATGATTTATTGATGATGGAAGAGAAGTCAAAACCTCTCATATTTTGTTATGAGTTTCCAATAAACTCAATATACTTGGCCTTTAGCATTCAGAGTATGATTTTTTTTAAGCTGAATCGGGGCTCACTATTTCACTGCTGGTCCGTTCTTTCTGTTCTTTGTTGCATATCTTCTGTGGTACATTTTCAATGAGTCATGTAAAGGCAAAGACTGTGTAATTTTTTGTTTGGTGCTTTGGGTGAGAACGAAAATTTCACATGAAAGTTTCGGATGTTGTCTTATGTATAGCAGAATGAGCAAGAGAACCACATGAAGAAAACCCAGTCAGACATTGTTTACAAGGATCAGGTTTACGTTTCTTAAACTTTCCATTTTCCAGTGTTCTCACAGTTATTTATTCTTTGTACTTGATATCTGTTGCAATCTAACTTTACCTACTGCTTAACTGCATCATTCATTTGTTTTTTATAGTAAACCCTCATTGAGGTTTAGTAAATGTTCTAGAAAAAAATATTACAAGGAAATTTAAAAATATGTTTTAAAATAATATATACTTCTAGATACTTTATATAACTCCACAATTCATCCAGTATTGATCATTTCAGCTACTTCTCAACTGAAGGAAAAACATGTATTGATTAATTACTTTCAATTATATATATATATATATATATATATATATATATATATATGGTACGAGTAATTTTATATACACGTTTTAAGTGCCCACACATATACCAAGAACAAACACATTTTAGCTATATTTGATTTATATTTAAATGTCTTTGAGTATTTTTATATTGCCTTGTTAATTTTTTAGTTTCAACATTTATTCCTTTTAACATACTATTTCTTTGACTGTTTTCAGAGCTGTCATGTTTAGTAACTACACTTATTTCTGGTATGCTTCTTTCAACATTAGCTCTTAATGTTTTGTGTAATCCGTTCATTGACAATGCCTTCATATTGAATATACTAAGATGACTCTAAGGGAATCCAGGGAATCTCAGATAATATTGATTGAGTTTGAAATTCTAAGAGGATTATATTTTCTTTAAGGTGCATCAAATGCTGTTTCATAGGTGAATTAGGTTCATTTTAGTTTTTACATCTGTGTACTTCCTTAAGTATAATAAAGTATTCTTAAAATTGAAGCCCAGATCTAAATGATCTTGGTCTCATGATTTCAAATTATTAGTAAAAACTAGAATTGTTTTTATTCCTATTAATGTTATTTTCATTGCTACACTATTATGACTGTTCTTTCTCTAGGGCTGAGGAAGAGACAGGTTCATTTGTAGATCTGCACACAAGGAGATAAATGAATCTCCAGCCACTTTTCCAATTAGTGGTTTTCTTGATTTTCTTTACAACATGCATTGTACTGTTGTTTGCACTCTGTTCCTTTAAGGAAATATTACCTTTGCTCCCCTTGTCCCTCTTGTTATTTCTTAGTTTTTGGCACTGGCATTTCCATTAAGGAAGAACAGTTTTACTCAAACTTCTTTATACACTTGCATTGTGCTTTACTTTTTCTACCACTACAGAGTAATCTGCAGCCTTTTAAAGTGAAAAGTATATTTAAGTACATATCATATTTTAAAGAGAATGATCAAAATTCACTTCTTCTTAACAGTATGTTTTAATTAAATTTTGTTATAATAAGAGAATGAGAACTAGGTCATATCGACTTTGGGGAATTCAAATAGAATTCTGTTCTGATGTCACAGGTTATCACATTCCCCTTAGTCAGTAAGACTTCCTTTGAGGTCAAATATAGAGTGAATTTTTGTGTTTCAGAGGTGCCTAAAACTAATTTGCAGGTTTTCTCTGTGTGGTTATGAGAATTGTCTACCCATACCTTTACATATCATCTAAAATGCATGTGCTATATTGTCTGATTTTAAATGCACATCTATATTGTCTGATTTTAAATGTGGAGTACTAAAGTATGTCTGAATTTCACAGTTTACTTCTATATTATGCTAATCCTTCTGTTCTCTAAATCTTCTCATGCTTTTTTTTCATGCAATCTTTGACAGACACTATTTGCGTGATTATCACCACATTAATATTGTTCTTTAATATTAGAAATTAAATTTAGCATTGTGCTGCCCAGGAAAACATCTCTGTTTTATAGAATCAACTATATTATCATATACCCATATAAGTAAGTTTTAGACTATCATTAAAAGCAGAAGCACTAAGCAAATTATTAGGGGTATCTTTTAGAAAAAGATCTACTCTTCTCTATCTTTACCCAGTTATCTGGATTAAGCACGTAATGACTGGAACTCCAGCAGTTATTTTGTAGCAGTGTGAGAATACTGAAATAGAAAATGAAGTGTTCTGGACCTTTGATGTCAAGGCACCCCTGCTATATAAGACAGAAACACATTTTTGTCTTTTTCAAAGGAGCTCAATGTAAAGTCTTCTCTTTAGCACAATCACTATATGGTTATCGTGCCACAACCTACCAACCTCAAAGCTGGCACTTACACTTTAATCCATTAGTCAAAATAAACATTTAAACAAGGAAATTACCTGTCTATACAACTGTTTGTATTCTTTCTTTATCTTGATTTATAGCCTAGATAAAGATGGGACATCTAAGTTGAAAATTACTCTCTGTCGTAACTTGAAAGATTTGTTCCTTGTAGAACATAGCAATCTTATTTAGAAATTTGGAATACTGAAAATCATTTATTCCCTTCCCTGAATTTATTTCAGATCTTCTCTCGGTATACTGGAAATTGCTGAAGGTATGTACATCGAGGGAGAAATGCATAGACAAATTAGAGAGCAAGAAAGGCTTTATTGCAAGTGAAGAGGTTGACCTAAGGATGAGACAATAGCTCGGCTCTGGAATGAGCCAGTGCAGTCACTGGCAGGGGAAGCCAGTGAGGCATTGTCTGCATGATTAGGCTGCCTGTGTTTCCTGTGCTTACAGTCGGAGATAAGGACCTGTGATGATTCCATTTTAAAGAGAAGGTACCATGGTCTCTGAGAGTTTCCTGGATTGTAATACTGGAAAGAAGCTGGAAGATTTACATTTCCAAAGGGCGATGCTAGTGCCTACAATTCTGAAGTTTCTAAGTAAATACTCTAAAAAGAAATAACCAAACAAAAGAGAGGTTAGAACCCTGTGGTCAGGGAGAAGTCTGTCTAAACATTAGTCCTGTGGAGGACAACATTAAGGCCCCCCTAATCACACGTTTGTATTTGCTGTTTCTTTCTTTCTTTCTTTTTTTTTTTCATTAATTTGTCTCCTTGGTGTGGTTTTTCAATCTGGAGAATTCTATATTTAAGTCTTTTATACCTGTATATTCTATCATCCCTTTTTATTCCCCCACCCCGGAAATTTTATTAATTAAATGCTGAAATTTCTGATTTGATTGTTTATGTATTATGTCTTCCATATTTTTAAGCTCTGATATTCTGTTCAATTTTCTGGAAGGAATTTTGAATGGATCCTCTAATTCTTTTGTTGACTTCTACATTTCAACAATAATATTTTATATTCTGAGAGGCATGTTCCTTTAATTATTCTTGGCTTTTGGCTCTGATTCTAATGGTATGTACCTAACAGACAATATTGTATCATTGTTTAAAAAAACTGCATCTATATTTTCAGAGGTCATTGTTGTTGCTGCTCAAGCCATTTCTATTGAGATCTTGTGTCCTCTCATTTTTGTGTTGAAGTCTGAGACATATCCAAGGCCATGAAGAACCATGTGCACAGGAGCAACGAGAGCCAAGTAGACCCAGTATTTTAGCATGATCAGCTACAGCATTTTTCACTATTGAAGATTCTGACAATATCTGAAGCATTTTCCCCTCTAATATCTTTTAAATCTTCTAAGCAACATTTCACTTTCCAAACACTGAAATTAGAAACCTAGCTTCAACTTTCTGCTTATTGAAGTAGAAATATGATGTTAGAGGTTATTAAAAATGTACCCAAAATACTTAAAATCCAGCCTCTTGACTTCAAACTCTATTATCCCCTCTCTGGCATTTTCTAGTCAGTCTTTTGTCACCGATGTTTTTTTTTTTTTTTTTTTTTTTCCCTTTCCACCCTATACTCTGTGCAGTCCTTCTGCCCATGTTACCTGCTCTTTACTACTCTTTGACTTTGTCTTCCTTCAAGTTTTTTCTTGCCTGTGGACCTTTACACAATGCCTCAACATTTATTTTTCTTTTTTAAAGTTTATTCTTTAGAGGGACTTTAGAAAAATGAATCAAAAAATAACGTGATCATTCATCTTTGTTCAGCCAGAACTCATCTCCCCACCCCATATATTTTTGTGTTGAGAAGGAAAAAATAAAGTCCTTTACAGCTTGATTACCTAGAGTGAAATAGTAAATATTAATTCTAAATGCTCTGACTCAGATTCCAGAATCACTTCTCACATGGCCGCTGTTACTGGCCCTTGGGGAGTTGGTTGTGTACAGGTCCGCAATGCGGAACAAAGTGCGGCACCCGGACAGCGCCCATCAGCAGCGATACTCTAGAGAACTGACAGGGTCCCCTGTGCTGGGGCTCCGCAGTAGACCAGCGTCCTCTTCCTGGCCTACTTCGAAGATTAGCTCCGTGTTTGTTAGATGTCAGACTTTTTTCTTTTACTTTTGAGTGAAAATTAGAATTTTGAGCTCAAATTAAAAATGCTCAAACCTTACTTCCAAATATACACTTTAAAACAGCAAAGCTAGCATAACGCCAAATAATCAGTTTTATGTTGCTTCTGAAATGAACAATATAATTGTCAATGTAACTTCTTGGTAAAAAACCAAGTTTAGTAATTTTTAAGAAAACTAGGAGGGCTTTTTTTTTTTGTACCTTTCTATCATCCTGCTTAAGGGAAGCCACAGTTTTCAATTTCCTTTGTGACTCATTGAATTTAGCAATAAAACTAGTCCTTCTTTATCACTAATGTATGTTGATGCTTTAACTCACGTAAATCCATGATTTGTTTCCAATCACAAAATTCCCTATGGCTTTTCAAGGGCAGGGCTATTTTATCAAAAACATAGCATACAGTGCATAAATAGCCCTCATATATAAACACAGCATGCACAGGAGATTAATACAATTTCCCTCTTCCGAGTGATTAATATTTACCCTGGCAGCTGTAGCGTTTTAGTCTCCTATTAGCTGACAGATGTGAATAAGGGTTGCGTCTTGCCTCCACCAAGCTGCTTTATTTTAATGCATGTTTATAGCTTAGGGACTATGAAATATGCTCCAGGAATATTTAGAACTCTCATAGGAATTTCTTGTGGCTTCCACACATTTTTTTTCACAAATATATTAAATTGAATATTTTATTTCTTCAGGGCAAAAAGTTAACTGGCTTGGAACTCACAGGTGCAGAACAAGAAAATTCCATAGTAACGAGGGACATTCCGGTGTTGAGTTATTGGCTTGTTAAAGGTCTCATAGTACCAACCACTGTGAGAAATTTGAAAGAAAATAATGATTCGTAGCTTTGGGTATGGGTGAAATAAGAAAAATAAAAAAGTTTACATTTGAAAGATAATTATAAACGTATTCAACATTAGATTTTACATCATATGATCAGATGAGCCATAAGGTATTTTCACTATGGTTAACAAAATATATTTGTGTTTTGAATAAAAAACAAATAATAATTTGTCATCTCATGGTTTTGTGCATGATAAGATTACTTTCATATAGATTCGATGCTAAAATTGTGGCTTGTGGTCATTTAAGATATCTAAATATTTTTAAGATACTTATTTCAATGAATATTCTTTTGTGCATTACATCTACAATGTAGAAAAAAATCAAACTACAAATTGGAAAATACATATTGTATCACAATAAAATATATAGTCTTAAAATTGTATATATATACAATTTATACATCATAAACATCTAAAATATATAAACCTATCTGAGTTATAGATCATGTATATACTTACTCATTAATACTTACAATGTATGCCTATTAGAAACTATGCACATATGAGTTAAGATTAAAAAATATCATGCATGTTTAAATAAATATATTTAGTACAATAAAGCATACATTGCCATTAATTACCATCAAAATACTCCAGGTTCCTTCAAACACACTTATCCTATTATTCCTGATATTTTCTGAAAAATTCTGCAAATATTTTTTTAAGTGTCTTTAGCTGTGTTGTGGCTGTCTTAATGTCCTGAACTCTTTCAAAATGTTTGCCCTCCGTGGCCATTTTGAATTTAAGGTACCAGAACCCATGAATGTGGTGGATAAGGACACACCATAATGCTATCTAAGAGGCTGCTTTTCTGTTGAAAGGCAGTCAGCAGCAGTATTCACTGTATTTTTATCACACCTTCTAAAGACACTCAGGAAAGGGACTTCCAAAACTGCTTCAGGAAATGCAAGAATGATAGGACCACTATGTCAGAAGCAAGTGGGAGTATTCTGAGGTAGATCAATGGCAATCTGTCTTTTACAGTAGCAATGTTTTTAAAATTTAAAACTTTACCATATTTGTGGATCACCTCTCATGCATACAGATTTTTTCTGCATGAATAAACACTTATGTTTATATCTATAGTAGGAAGTTAACTGATATATAGCTAAAAACTCTTAGCCATATTTTTCTATGCATTAATTATATAAAAATTGTGCTAAAAATGTTCAGTGCTTTGCTAAAGAACAGTATAAACTAATAACGTCTTTAATTTTGTGTTTAAAGTATGACTAGGGAACAAAAATATCATAATGCTAGCAGAATAACAATATCCAAGTAAGTTACATTTTACATAATTGTAAAAAATATATTAAGGGTAATGCATAGTATCAACTGTTAGTTTTATAAAATTCACCAGAGAAAAAAAGGTAAGTCTGTTAGATTACTTTCAGTGAGGCCGACCTCACCTTGCCAGAATTAGGTATGTCTTACAGGAGGAGACACAGAAGACATCACTAGGATTTTGGAGGCTGCATGGAATGAAGTTAAGGCCAGCTCTTCCAGGCTGAAGGAATGTTAGACAGTGGAATGTAGAATAGCTTTATCTTGGGGACCACAGTAAGACAAGCTTGTGAAGCAAGAACAGATGAGCAAATTGTTAATGGTAGCAAGTAAGGTTTTCACTTGGTGAGGGAGGCCATTTTCCATAAGTGACTATTTCCTGGAGCAAATAGCTACATTATTTCTATTCATTCTCCGTGTTGCTTTATTTAGAGACAAAATGAAATTTACTTTTATTTATTTATTCATTCATTTTTGTACTGGGAATTGAACTCACTACCTCGCGCTTACCAGCGCGGTGTTCTGTCCCTGGCTTATTTAGAGACAATGAAGCAGCGAGGTTTGCTGATTTCTATTTTAAGTCTGTTGTTTGTGTATTTCCCCTCCTAAGCTGGTAGATAGTATACTATTGCTAGAGGAGCTGATCCATCCAGACCTGTTACACTATTCCACGTGTCATGGCTGAGCAGAGAGTGGGATGTTAGTTGTTCTACTACTTCCTCCCAAATGCTGGATTCACTCCCTGCCTCCTTACCTCTTTCTTTCTTTTTTTTTTCTCTCTCCACTTTGATGGTATACTGAATGCAAAGCAGTGTTCAAAACTTCAGAATTCATGCTTTTAGCTTGGCAACATGAATATTAAAAGGAAGTTTGACAATTAATTTTAGTGTGTGTCTATGTTGGAATCCAAAACTACTCCTATTCAACCAAGCGAATAGATCAGTAAAAGTTCCCAGTTTAAAAAGAAAGGTGCAAAACAGTTAAATGTACTGAATTTCATGATTGCTTTGTTTCCATGTTATTTTAGTAAAATTAAAGATACCCATGAACTGTCCAATTTTATTCCTTTTTATTTTATTTTAAAGAGAAAAGAAAATAAAATTTCAAAACAACAATTAGGGAGTAACAGAGGTATGTCCTGTGTGCATTGCTATCTTCAAATCAATTACTCAGAGTGCAAGACATCTACATTTAACACTCCACATAATACTAGCACAAACCTTTCTCTTCAAGGAGCTCAGGGAAATCAGTAGTATAACCATCTTTTATGCATATAGTTTCTTTCAACTGCTCACACTAGTGAGACAATGCAGTGTTCACACATGTATGTCTGATTTATTTCACTAACGAGTATGGTTTCAAGGTGCATCCATTTACCTATAAAAGTCTCAAGTTTAACCTTCCTCATGGCTGAGTACTACTCTATTGTATAAAAATACCACATCTTTTTAACCATTCCTCAGCTGATGGGCATTTAGATTGTTTCCAAAAATATGGTTATCACAAATTGTGCTGCTATAAACATGCTTGCACATATATCACTGTGGTTTGATGCTTTTAATTCTTTTGGGAAGATACTCAGAAGGACAATAGCTGGGTCAGATGGGACTTTCATTCCTTGTTTTTTGAGGAATCTCCACACTGATTTCCACAGTGGTTGCACTAGTCCACACTCCCACCAACAGTGGAGAAAGGTTCTTTTTTTCCCAAAGCCCCTCCAGCATTTGTTATTGGTTAATTTCTTAATAATAGCCATTATTTTCAGGGTGAGGTGGAATCTAAGTGTTATTTTAATCTGTGTCTTTTGAATTACCAGTGATAGTGAATATTTTTTCATGTATTTATTTCCTATTTGTATTTCTCCATCTGAGAAGTGTTTATTTATCTTAGCTGCCCATTTTTGTATTGGGTCTTTAAACTTGGGAGAACTGATCTTTTTGAGTTCTTTATATGTTCTTGGTAGTAAACCTTTGTCTGAAGAACTGGTGGTAAATATTATCTTCTACATTGTGGGTTGTCTCTTCACTCTGTTGGTGATTTCTCTTACTATGCAAAAGCTTTTTAATAAGATGAGATCTCAGTTGCTGATTCTTTGTGACAGTTTCTGTGCAATCAGGGTTTTGTTCATAAAGTTTTTACCTACAGCTATGTCTTCAAGAGTTTTACATATTCTATCTTCCAGTAGATTTATTGTTTCTGTTTTAATATTTAGATCTTTGATCCATTACAAATTTAGTTTAGTGCATGGTGAAAGATATGGGTCCAACTTTAATCTTTAGCATATTCAGAGCCAGTTTTTACACACCATTTATAAAAGACAGTATCTTTCTTCTAAAGAATGTGTTTAGCACCACTGTCAAAGGTAAAGTGGTTAAGTGTGCCTTGAGGAGTTTCTGTATCTTCTAATTTGTGCCGTTGGTCTTCAGGTCTGTTTATTTGCCAGTATCGTGCTGTTTTTATCATAGTAGTTTTGTAGTATAATTTTAAGTCAGGGATCATGATATTCCTAGTCTTGCTTTTGTTGCCCAGCATCACCTTTGCTATTCTAGTTCTCTTCTGGTTCTAGATGAATTTTAGAATTGTTTTCTCTAATTCTGTGAAATATGCTTTTGGAATTTTGATTGGGATTGCCTTGAATCTGTATAACAGTTTTGGAAGTATGGCCATTTTCACTATGTTGGTTCTTTCTACCAAAGAGCAGGTATCTCTCCATTTTCTAACATCTTTTTCAATCTCCCTCTTTCAGAGTACTGTGGTTTTCAATGTGGAGGTCTTTTACATCCTTCATTAAATTGATCCCTAGGTATTTCATTCTTTTGGTGCTATAGTGAAAGGTGTTGTTTCCCTGATTTCTCTCAGTGGGTTTGTTATTCATGTACAGGGAGGCTATTGATCTTTGAGTGTTGCTTTTGTATCCAGCTATGCTACTGAATTTGCTTATTAAGTCTACCAGTTTTTTAGTGGAGTTTTGGAATCTTTGATGTAGAGCATCATGTCATCTGCAAATATTGATAGTTTAACTTCTTCCTTTCCTATCTTTATTCCTTTTATTTGTTTCTCTTGTCTAATTGCTCTGGCTGAAGGACAATGTTGAATAAGAGTGGAGACAGTGGACATCCTTGTCTTGTTCCTGATTTTAGAATGAAAGCTTTCAGTTTTTGTCCATTTGGTATGATGTTGACTGTTGGTTTGTCATAGGTGGCTTTTATCAGATTCAGATAAAGACAATTTATTCCAATTTTCTGTAAG
>RJWM01002904.1:0-49271 GCA_004363535.1 Dasyprocta punctata
GGTCTTGCAGCAGAGAAAAAATATTCTGGGGTATCCATCTATAATACTCATGTATTTTTGTCCAAATTGTTAAAATTGCTTTGTGTGGGAAGACAAATGAAATCCTTTTCATTCTATCTTGGCCAGAAGTAGAACTCAAACATGTAAAGCTTTGGTCAGATTAAAATTATATACAGTGCCAATTACAATCATCCAGTCATTGTTAATACACTCCAGACGTCTTCATGTACACTTGACATTATTCCATGGTATTCTTGGATATGAAATCTCTTGAATCTTTCTTGATAATTTTAGGCAGATAAGGGCTTTCTCTTCCTTATTCATAGGTTGTTACTTTTGAAAGAATTATCATTTTACTTTAGGTTGCTCCCATAATGTTGAGAGGATAAAGAAGCAGGGTCATTTCTCAAACATCTATTTGGATGCTTTTCAGTAAGGCATTTGATATGGAATGCAGCTCTTCCAAAATGCAAGTGTTGCCAATGTGGTTGTATTAAGAGGTGGGGCCTCTACAAGGAGATTAGGCTATGAAGGCTCTTTCCATCTGAATGAAATTAAGATCATTATAAAAGAAGCTTGAGACTTCATACCTTTCTTCCTTCTGCCATGTGAGGATACAGCATTCCTTCTTTCCACAGGCTGCAGACCCCTCTAGGTAACTGAAGTTGGTGGTACTTCGATTTCAGACTTCTTGGACTCAATAGCTATGACCAAGTTACAATTCTTATACACTACATCCTCTGCAGAATGCTGTCAGCTACACAAAATGGATTAAGACAGAATTTGGGACCAGAGAAGTGGGATGATGCTAGTACTGTAACAAACATATAAAAATGTGGAAGTGGATTTAGAATTGGATTAAGGGTAGAGGTTGGCACACTTGGAATTGAATACTAGGAAAATTTAAATTTCTGTGAACAGGATGTTAAGGGCAATTCAATGAGGTGTCAGAAAAGGACCGCTGTAGGGGCAGCTTCAGTTTTTTTCAAGAGTATGGAAATGAATGTGAATAGAGTATAGGTAGAATTGTGGACAAAGAAAATTTCTTTTTTGCAGTCTTCCATGGGAATGGGCAATGAGATTCTGGAAACTGGAGAAGAGGCTATTCTTGTTAGAAGATGACAAAGAAGTTGGCTGAGTTATCTCCATGTCCTGGGACATTTTAGAAAGCAGGACTTCACAGCAATGAAAGATGATATATTGTAGAAGTATCTTAAGAGCAAAGTATTTGGAGTTCTACATGGCTCCTTTTTACTAGTTAATAATAAAATGCAAGAGAGGCACGTTTTAAAGGCTAAGTTGAGAATTAAAAGAGAAACAGAGTATGGGAGCTTGGAAAATTTTCATCTTGTTTATATAATTAATAAAATATTATGTTTGGGAGTGAAAATTAAACGTATGGCCAAGTGATCATTAGATAAGGAAATCAGCAGAAACAGAAGGAAACCAGAACTAATCATCTGGACAATGAAAGAATGACCCAGAAGGCATTTCAGAAGTATTTGAGTCTGTTGTGTCCATCTCAAGCACAGAGTGCCAGCTCCTTGAGTGCAGAGGGTTTTGAGTCTGGGGTCCAGGGTGCCCATGGGACATAGGAGTTTGCCACCAAGGGATGCTTCAAGTCTCTGCCCTCTCCCCGATTCTGGTGCAGCACTTTGGGGCACTGCATTGTGGTTTAGGACAGCCCAAGCTCTGATCACTGTTCTGATCACTGTTCTGGAGGGGGAAATTGTGAATCTTGGCAGAATTTTCATGGTACTCCTTCTGTGGGCAGGAAGAGTGCATGAGCTGTGGAGATATAATGATCTTCACTGAGAGTTCAAGGATGCCTCAGGAAGCCCTGGGACACAGGGGATTTGCTTCAGAGGCATGGCTAGTGCAGTGGGCCTTCACCAGAGCAATGTGCTTTGGGATTGTGGAGCTGAGATCATTGCGAAGAGCCCCTATTTGGGCAATGCCTAGAATTGTGAAGGTAAGGACACCACCAAGACTTCTTACCGCCAGACTGACAAAGCCACTAGCATATGATACTACCCTAGGAGAACCAGAGGCACTCAACTCAACCTGTAATAGCTGTGGCATGGGCTGCATGCAGCAAAGTCATCAGAGTGGTTCTTTGGCATCCAACACCATCCGATTGCATCTAGGAGGTGGGATATAGAGTCAAAGATTATTCACAAGCCTCAAGAGTTAATGTTTCTCTTATTAGTTTCTCTTAGACCTAATTGAGACTTGTTATTCTTTTCTTCTTTTTTCCTTTGTCTCACTATTAGAATAGAAACGTTTGTTCTTTTCCCAAACCATCACCATATTTGGAGTATGGGATTTCTTGATTTCACAGGTTCTTAGTTGGAGAACAACTTGCCTCAAGATGAATTATAATTTGAGTGTTTCCCCTGCTTGATTTAGATGAGATTCTGACTTAGACTTTTGAGTTGAGCCACTGGGATGGAATGAATGCATTTTTTTTTTTTTTATGTGAAAAGGACATTGATTTGGGGGAATAAGGGCTGGAATGCTATGGCTTAAATAAATGCCCTCTAAAATTCAAGTGTTATCAATGTATTAAGAGGAGAGCCTTTAAGAGGTAATTGAGCTGTGTGAGGGTTGTGAGGGTACCACTCTTCTGGGTGACATTAAGGTGTTTATTAAAAGAGGCTTCGTTACTCCTGGATGACATTAAGGGTCTTATAAAAGGAAACTTCATTAACATTCTAGTTAATGATCCTCAAACTATTCCATGAAGTATAAAGAGAGGAAATACTTCCAACTCATTCTACAAGGCCAGAATTGCCTTGATTCCAAAATTGAACGAGAATGTAACAAAAGAAGCTGGGCATGGTGGTGCATGACTTTAATCCCAGCACTCGGGAGGCTGAGGCAAGAGGATCATTGTGAGTTCAAGACCAGCCTGGGTTACAAAGTGAGGTCCAGACCAGCCTGAACTGCATAGTGAGGCCCTGTCTTAAAAAATAAGATTGGGGATTTAGCTCAGTGGTTTAAGCACCTGCCTGGCAGGCGTAAGGCTGTGAGTTCAATCCCTGGTGCGAAAAGAAAAAAAAATGTAATAAAGGAAAACTATAGACCAATAACCTTGATGAACATAGATACAATAATTCTTAATAAAATACTTTCAAATTGTATTCAACAACAAACTGAAAAGATCATATATCATGACCAAGTTGGTTTTCTTCCAGGAATGCAAGGATGATTTGACATATGTAGTGCAATAAACATAATACACCACATAAATACAATCAACAATAAAAATCATGCAATCATCTCAAAAGATGCAGAAAAAGGCTTTGACAAAATTCAACATGGCTTTATGATAAAAGCCTCTAAGAAAATAGCTATACAAGTGCAATGTTTCCACTTGATGAAGGCTATATATGACAAATCCATAGCAAATATATTGAATGGAGAAAAACCAAAAATATTTCCTTTAAAATCAGAAATAAGACAAAGATGTCTACCCTCCCCTACTCCTTTTCAACACAGTACTTGAAATTTTAGCCAGAGCAGTTAGGAAAGAAAAAGAAATTAAAAGATACTCAAGACAGGCCAAAGTCAAAGTATATTTATTTGCAAGTGATTTGATCTTATTCTTACAATACCCCAAAACATCCACCAAAAGACTTTTAGATCAGATAAACAAGTTCAGCAATGTAGCAAAATAAACCTAACAATATATCTACAAGGGATGGGGATATAGCTCAGTGGTTGCGTACTTGCCTAGCATGCATGATACCCTGGGTTCAATTTGTAGCACTGGGAAAAAAATCAATAGCTTTTCTATATAGCAATAAGGAACTCACTGAGAAAGCAATTCCATTCCTTCACAATGGTTTACAAATATAATATCTAGGAGCTGACGTAACTAAGGAGGTAAAAGATCTCTGCAATGAAAAATTACAGAACAATGAAGAAAGAATTTGAGATCATATTCGTAAGTGAAATAAACCAGATTCACATGTGTAAACATGGTTTTGTCTCATTAGTGTGAGAATCCGAAAGAGTACAATGGATATTGTGAATAGGAAAGAAACTCATCAAAAGAAAAAACTAAAATGAACACATTGCTGAATGTATTAGTTATTGAGAAAGAACAATACTGATATGATTAGATCAATTTTACATGTCTATATCTGTTAATGTAAACAACCATTTTAAAGATAATGATATGCAATATTGCAACCATTGTCAAGTTTCTATCATCCGGTTTTGTAAACCTGCAGTGTTACTGTTGTGCATTTACTCTACTCGTTTGTTTGTCTCTTTTGCTTGTTGTCTTTGTTATATATGTCTTTTTTTTTCTCTTCGCTTAAATAAAAAATAAATAAATAAAACTGTGATGGGAGAAAGGAGAAAGGAAAAAAAATATATATATACACAAGACTGTTAAAATAGTTATACTGCTGGTTTCTCTTGGTTCACTGAGGAAAAAGTTTTGTGTTAGTAATTTTCTGGACAACATTTCATGCCTATATCTTGTACGCTGAACAACTACTGTCAATATAACGATATGCACTATTCTGATTATTGTTACTCTCCTACTAACCTGTTTTGAAATTCTGTTTTATTGTTATTTCATATTTCTTTCTGTTTTTTAAAAAAGAAGATACTAGCAAATGAAAAGACCTCCTGTGTTCAGGATCAGCAGAATTAATATTGATCATTTTACTGAAATTAATCCACAGATTCAATGTAATGTCTTTCAACATCTTAATGATATACTTCACAGATCCATTAAGAAGCAATCCTAAAATTCATTTGGAATCACGGAAGACCCAAAGTGGACAAAACAATACTAAGCAAAAAGACAAATGCTGGAAGTATTGCAATTTCCAAATTCAAGATATACTACACAACAACAGTAAAAACAGCAACATGGTATTAGCATAAAAACAACCAGAATAAAAACATACATAGACTAACAGAATAGAGCACACAGACACAAAACCACACAACTACAGCCATCTAATTCTTCACAGAGAGACCAAAAACATACACTGGTAAAAAGACCACTTCTCTATCAAGTCACTCTGGGAAACTGGATATCTGCATATAAGATTAAAACTAAATCCTTATTTATTCTGCACAAAAATCAATTCAAAATGAAACAAAGACCTTACTACAATATCTTAAACCTTGAAACTGGTAGAAGAAAATGTATGGGAAAAAAATTCAAGATGTAGGCATAGGAAAAGAGTTTCTGAATAGGTCTCCTGTAGCACAGGAAAGAATAGCAGAAATTGATAAATGTGATTGCTTCCAATTAAAAATCTACACAAAGGAAACAATCAACACAGTGAAGAAACAGCCTACAGAATAGGAGAAAATCTTTGCTAGTTACTCTTCCAAAAGAGGATTAGGAAATATCCAGAACATATGAAGAATTCAAAAACCATAACACCAAAAGAACAAATAAGCCAATCAATGATAAAATCTTTCAGAAAACATTAGTTAGCTTATTCTTAAACACTTTAATAAAAGCAATAGAGTGATAGGTGTTTTATTTAATTTTGTTTTATCTTGCTCTTCCTTGTTGTCAAAACCTGCAGGCTGTTTATGCTGTTGATAAGTCTTAAATAACTTTCCAGGGAATACAGCTGGCTCCTCAAGTACCATATATTTCAGCACTGGATTTCACAGGAGCATCCAAGGTGCATAACTTGGCACACAGAGGTCAGGCCTGCAGTCCTCAGATCAGTCTGTGACACTGAAGCCCAGGTGGTTTGCCTGTCTGTTTCTTAGCTCCAGGCCTGCAGTGAGGACGTATATTGCATTCTCAAACTGAGAGCCAGCAGTTGGAGACATATCCATGGCAGAAGATCAGCTGCTTTAGCAGCTAATTAATGAGAGGGGTTATGTATGACATTTGCAAAGTTCCTAAGTGAGCAATGCTTAGTGAGAAGCTGAATAACATCCTTACGCTATCTGTCACATCGTTTATGTTCCCTTCTCTTAGCCTGGCCTCAGCACACTGCATAAATCTCCAGCTGCAGAAACCAAACTCTCATATAAAATTGAAGGATTTATTTTGAGGTATTGAAAGTTTTATAGCTGAAAAAGTTAAAATTTGCCGAATCGGCATTTGGAGGACTGTCCTTTATGTCTCACCCCCTTGGCTCTCCAGTCCTGTTCTCTGAATTCCTGCCCCCACAGGGAGACCAGGAAGCCATGGGAAAACAGTGACACCACTGGGATTGTCCAGATTTTACCTACTCTTGGCCTTTTGTGGCATCATATTTCATTCAGGGTAGCACTTGAAAGCTGTTGTTATAATACAGAGTCCCACACACAAGAAAAGTAAAACAATCATTCAATTCTACCCTGGTGCCTGATTGCGTCTTGATCTCTAGGAACTTCTGTTGGTCTTTAGGACATATTTTAGGGGACAGTGGTACGTTTTCAATGCCTGTGTCTCTCCATCTTTACTGCTTTGGTGGGAATCCAATTATTAAGCTATTAGTTCTTGCAGAAAACAAAAATCTGACTTATCACTCCTATATTTGATTCAGTGTTCAACATTTCCTCCTCTGAATCCTATAGAATCTCCCTAGTGACTTCCTAGAGTTTCAACTTGTGATTTGGTTCATTTACTAAGCTAAGTACTATAGCTCTCTCAGTCTTAGCATGCTTGCAGATGGATGAAGTGTCTAAGTTTGAAAAACACTAACCGTATGTATATGCAAAATGCTACTTTTTCTCTTTCCGCCTTTTCCCAGAGAGAAAAGGAAAGAGGAAAAGATATAAACCTGTATATATGTATATGTAAGATAACTAGAATGAACACACTGTTGAGTCTATTCATTGTTAAGAAAGAACAGTTAATGCTCATATGATTAGATTAATTTTGCATGTCTATATCTGTTAATGTAAATAACCATTTTAAAGATAACGATGCGCAATATTGCAAGCATTGTCAAGTTTCTGTCATCCGATTTTGTAAACCTGCAATGTTATTGTAGTGTATTTACTCTAGTCGTTTGTTTGTCTCTTTTGCTTGTTGTTTTTGTTTTACGTGTCTTTTTTTCTGTTTTTTTCTTCGCTAAAATAAAAAAATAAAAAAATAAAAAAAATTTAAAAACAACAACAACAACAACAAAAAAAAAAAAAAACCCAAAATGCTACTGATTCAGAGGGTTGGAAGGCAGTAAGACATGTTGGAAGACCAGTAGGCAGAAATCACAAATCTTCAGATCTGAGACTGGTTTATCAATTTGTTCTATCCCCATGGGGTAGGGATGGGGTGGGGTCTCCATCATCTCATCTGTAATGGGTAAAGTATTGAATCTGCAAATTAATAATGGTCCAGACATTACCTACCTTCCAGAGCTTTTGTGGGAAATCAGAGATTTGATACATACAGCCTTGAAAGCTACAAGGAGCTCTAAAGTCATAATGACTCATAGGAATGCCAGTTCCATCAGTTGGCTATTGCTGCCCTGCTAGTCTTTTGTCTCTTCCCCCAAATCATTAACTACTCCCTTGTGTTTTTTTGTCTTGTTCTCCTCAGTCTATGAGATGTAAGCACCTATTCTTATAAGAAGGCTATTGATTTTCTAAGGGCCAGAAATATCTTTTTATTTTAATGTTCCCGCTACAATTATAGCACTTCTTGGGAGCCCATAGTCACAGAAATAATTCCAGAGGTGTGTTTGTGTTGGATCAGCTTGGACCCCAAAGTACAGTAGTAGCTGCTTCTGACAAATGGAAAAGACCTTTAATTTGGAAATGAAAATTCTAAAACTGGCCCCTGGCTGCTCCCAACTCCAGTGGTCTCTTCTGGGAATGGGTCCACTTTTTTTCCTTTTTTTTTTTTTTTTTTAGTAGAAATACAATTATTTGGGCTCCACTACAGAGTAAGCAACAGCTGAGCTGTGCAGTTGCTAAGGAATAGAGAGATCACTCCTACTGTTTTGTAGGCATGCACGCCTAAACTCTGCAAGGGTTGGGGGCTTTCTGAAACTTCCCTTATCCTATGAGAAAAGAAATCCTTTTTTACCTCTCTCTGCCCAATGCCAGTTCCAACAGCTGTAACTATTTCACTTTTAATTTTCTCCTTGCAGCTTTGTCTCTGCTTAATCCATTAAGACAAGGGTTGAATGTTCCCTGCTCATATAAAGTCGGGGGAGGGGAGGCTTGAAAAATGGTATCTAAATTGTAGCCAAATGTACTCAGACCTCTCCTAGGTTAAATTGCAAAATAATTTTCTTTCAAACATCACAAACACTCTTTCTAACTTAACTCAACAAATTGGGCCGAGGGGTTCTACAGCTTTCAGAAGCATGATTCATTCTCATTGTTTGCTCTTTCTGTTCTGTGCTCCACAATCCCTCTACCCCTTCACTTTCCTCCTAGAAATGATCTTCTGGCTGATTTTTAGTTACATTGCATGGTCTGCAGCTTTCCTTGCTGAAACTTTTCATGAATAATCTGCCTGTCTGTTGAGAGAGCCATCTCAGAGAATCAACCCCATCCTCACTGTGCTGGGCGGTAGAGGAGGGAAAAGGAGGGACAGGAGGGAAGACTGCTTTAAATCAATCAGTTGACACTAATCTATGTCTAATTAGCTCTGGGTGGGTGTGTGCTTTGATTATAGGAAGTGCCTCAGGCAGTGGCTGGCATTTGAAGAGCTGCTCCGCTCCTATCAATCATCCTTTGACAAGATCTTGAAGTTAAAAAAAAAAAAAACAAAAAAAACCTAAACGGGGTATGTTTTCCTGTATCATCTACTGGTTATCTGTTTCATGGTCCAAACCAATGCTTTGAAACGCACCCTTTTGCTCTTAGCAATGAATGCTTGACCACGGAGCGAGGCGAACTTGCTAAAGTCAGCTCAAACTGTCAGTCGTATCAGGTAATTATTTCCTGTGTCACAAAATGTATAATCATATCTAATAACAGTTACGTGTTTCATTGTTTTTTAAATCAAAGATAAACACAGAAGCTCTACTTTTCAATATTAAGCTGAACCCTCCAAAGCAACAATTCAAATATTATGGAATTGTTCCTGATTACAGTTTATGGTAAATGATAGACGATTGAACAAAAGAGGTAAAATCTGAAAATAAGAAATGGCTCTTATTGAAAATGGCATGCGTGTAATTATTTTCTGATTGTGTAATTTTTTTCCCCCATACTTAACTGTACTTCTTGGGGGCACAGATGGTTAAGAAATTTTCCTAGAAGTGCTGCTGCTACTGTTACTATTTCTAGTAGGAAGTTAGGAGGTTAGTTTCACTTCATTGCTTTTATAAGGTTTGATTTTCCATAGTTGTGACCCAAAGTTAAAAAATGATGATTGGATCAGAATTACTAAAGCAGTTTGGGTGTTCTCCAGCTTTTACAACAAAGAAAACAAAATTAATTGAGAGGTTAATGTTCTTCTCATGATTATTGATCTTAGATGGTAGAGGGGTATTTTAAAATATTCTTTGTATTTCAGATGTATTTGCCTTGCTTTTCTGCATGCTTTTATTTTTCTAATGCATCTAAGTGGCTGAGTCTGTTGGACAGAGGGCAGTGGAATGATGGCAAAAGATGGTATTTAAAGAGATTTTTGTGCAAAACCTGGAATAGAATCCAATTTGAGGCTTTGAAGGGAGCTATAAGATTTAAATCCTCACCACTCTAGTTACCAGCTGTGTGACCTTGAGCAAGGTACTTAACCTTAGGGGCACCTCTCTTTGAAAATAGAAATCATGACAGTGGTACTTCACAGGTTGATTATGAAAATCAAATAATAGGATGCACATGAAGCATTTAGCATGCAGTAAGCATGCGATACAATGCTCGCTGTTATTATTGGTGTAAATAAGTATTCTCTCAACAATCCTAGCTGACTTTAGATGTGGACAAAAGTGAGTCTAATATTGCCGACAGAGGCTGGAGTAGGAAGAGCTCTTAAAAATTATTATTCAAACTCTGAGAGTGGATTCTTTTACCACTGCCTGAAATACAAGTAATGTGGGCTCACTAGGTCACTGCATGAGTAGATACAAAATAAAATACTTGATATTCTTGATTCCACTGAGCTTAAGGTATTCCTTTAGAAATTTTCAAAGGCTACAATTTCTTATTTTATGCAAAAAAAAAAATTGTAGCTTGACAATTTCACAAGGAAATTCACATTAGAATTGTCATTAGTGTATTCCTGTCCTTGGTAAAATACCCCTTTCCCTCCCCTACTCTTTCTTTCTGTCTTTAATTTGAAACAAAATAAGGGAAACGATGTCTGTATTGAAAAAGGCACTAGCTCTCTCTGTCTCTCTCTCTCTCTCTGACCATCTACAATTCAATTCTTCCATGTTTTGCCAAAAAATTGAAATAAACACGAAATATAAATAACTCATACAATGCTGTTTTATATCATTTTATTCTTACTCATGTGATGCATTTTAGAAGTTTTTGTGAGCATCAAAACTTTTGGATGTTTTATGAATTATTCTTATTAACTTCATTTTTTAATTACTGACAAAATAAGAATATCACAAAAGTGATCAATTCTGGTAACTTTCCTCAAAGTATTTTGTTGGGAAGGAGCTTTTCAACGGTTGAATAAAACTGCGTAAATTGTTACAAGCATGAACTTTCTGTATTGCCTGGTTTTTTCTGAGAGGTTGTAGAAGACTTTTTTTTTTTTTTTTTTTTTTTGGTACGGGGGATCAAACTTGCAACTCGTGCTTGCCAGGCAGGCACTTAGGCCACTGAGTTAAATTCCCAGCTAGAAGATTCTTTATTTTGAGCAAATTTTCAACAGACTAAGGTAGTCAAAATGAAATGCAATTTGGGAGACATGGTATTTTATTACTTTCAACTTGGAACAAGTTAGATTAATAGACCCTACCTTATTGTTGATTTTCAGTAGTAGACAAATAATAATGACAAGTTAGATTTGCTCATCATATAGTGAATATTTTAAGATTTGGAAACTGTTTTTGTATATCTAAATGATTTAGCAAATTTCTTTGCGACTCTGACAATAGAATGAAAATAAAACAGATCTTTAGGCCAGTGAGTGACATGTACATATCAATAGCTGAGTTACCTCTCTCGGGAGACTGCTATTCTACTTTCAGCAATGCCTTTCCAAGTAATCAAAATCTGCTAAACTGGTCATCAACAGCAAAAAAGAAAAGAGCAGCCCTTGCCTTCCAAGAGCCCATGTCACCTTTTTGCTTTGATAAACTTTGATATAAAACTCTCAACTGGGATTTGGACTCTAATACAAGAAGCAGTACAGAGGAAGTTGTTTTCCTCCTTTCAGGTGTTTGAGATGCACCGAATTTGATAAAATGTCCTCTGCTACTGTGGGAACATGTTTTAAAGCTTCAGTGGGAGGGATTTTATCTAGATCATAGAAAAACCTTTCTAACCATGAGGGTTATGTGTCATGGGAAAGGAGCATTACAGCAAGGGCTATCAAACTTCCTGCTATGGGAATTTTATAATAAGAGCCAGGCTGGTGTCATTTCACACAAGACCCGCCCGGAGGTAGGGGGATGGATAAAATGACCTTTCCTGCCTCCTCCAAGGGCTATAACTGGTCCTTAATGAAAACCTGGTACCAGGGACTAGTGTGGTATGGAGCAATGCTTTTAAGGCCAAAGTTTAATTTCATAACAGAAATCGGATACTATCGATAGAAGGATTACACTCTTCTGAGGTGGATAAAATGACTTGGTCACTGGAGCTCATCCCAAGGGGTACTTTAAGAAATATTCTCTGAGAATACATCCTGTGCTTGGCAAAGGCATTTTTTGATGCCTTCATGGATCCTTTCCATTTCCAGGTCTTATGATGTATGATTACACCCCAGTGAATGGCTATAGTCAAACATTTTAGTATTCACTTGGTAACAGACACCAACCAGGAGTTTGCCCTTCAAACTTAAAATTTGGTGCCATGTCATTGCTACACATTGCTGGAGAGGACAGCTGCTGTACTTGCCTCCTTCCTCCCTCTTCTGAATTAAAGGGGGCTCTTCACCATTGTCTTTAGCATCTATATACAGAGTTATTCAGTTTCACTCTACTTTCCAAGGAGGTTGCCGTGAATGTTTATGGGTATTGCAGCTTATTCTCTGGGAAGTTAAAAGTCTCTGCTGCCTTTGATCTTGAGCCTATTTACTTTCACAAGAGCAATAGATATGGTCTACTTGGGGGACACCAAATATGAGGACTTTTGTATTAGGTTGCCTGTGTGCGTATGGGTATCTGGGTCACACCAGGAATGCTCAGTGGGCCATCCAAATAAATGGTTATGCTGTAGCTCTTACATGTGTGTGCCTCTTAAAAGAGGTAGGATTGCTACATTCACTATTGAAATAGGCCACTGGGCAGGATTTGCAAGGGAAAGCTGTCTGAGGAAGCTCTCTGGCCTTTTTTATTTATTAATATTATTGTTTTGTTCCTGGGCATGTTGAATGTTGGCTACTTTGACTTCTTTTCTGCTGCTCCTGAAGTGGACAAGGTATCACACAACGGGAGCAGTAGTAAGGGAGGGTCACGCGGCTCTGGTGGCAGGTGCCGGCAACATGGCCACCACTTTCCCACACGTATCAAGCTGTCCCAAGTGGCCTTGTGTTCTCTTACAACCGAATAGCTCAGCAGATCAGGTGTCTGCCAATTCAAAGCTGGATGAGAAAGAGCAACAGCAATAAGGGGGTGGGTGCTCAGTGTGAGGCAGGGTGGGGGTACAGAGAGGGGGGTGGTTTGTGTCCCTGCATCTTTGTCATTCTCAGAACCAAAGCTCGGATGTGAAATCCTATCAGTGTCATTTTGCTTCCAATAATCGTGCTCCACTGAGATTTGGAGATGGTATCTGGGGATGAACACAGAGAGACCTTCCATTGTTCCTTTCCTGTGTGCTGAGGAGTGGCAGCTAAAGCGCCTTCAGGTGGGACTGGATGTTTCCCAGGAGCCAGACCCTGGAGAGAACCTGGCCAGGGGGCTCCCACGGGCAGCCTCTCTGCCTGTCTGGCCAGCAGCTCCACCCTCTCCCTCATCTATCATTCATAGTTAATGGACTGATAGTTCCTGTCCTATCCTCAGACCTGACCTGAAATTGTGATATTGACTTGGAGCAATTTGAGATCAGACAAGCAGAGGACATGTTTGTGGTTAAGGCATTATTTCAGGGGCCTGTCAAAGTGTTTCCATATGAGGTTGATACCATTTTCCTAAGGAGCACATGCGAGAGACACAATAAATATTATTTTGTTTCCTTTGGTAGATTAAAAAAAAATAAAAGATTCTGATTGTGGAAAACATTTGCAAGGAGATTTTTCCAAGAGCCAGGAAAGTGTACTGTCACTGAACAAAATGTTTTGTTTCATTTTGCTTTGTTTAGAGGCAAAGAGGCGTCATTTTGGAGGTCAATTTTTTTTTCAGATTTGAAGACTGTGCAGGAATCTAAATGAAATGTATTTTAGTTAATTTTAATTTTTTGCATGATGAGAAAAAGGGGAGACAATCTTCTCTCCAAGCTTACTTGTTTGATCCCTACAACACAGCCCCTGCTTTAGTAATGTCTAACTTTAAAAGTATGTTGCATGTCAAGAGCTTTTGGAATGTCTTGGTACCTGCAATAACATACATAGACTTAATTGCTTCCTTCTATTTGGTGAAGTCCTTAGCTTCCAAGACTGGGACCAAATGTCTCCTCTGGTGTCAAGTGTGCTCCACCCCTTCAGGCATAATGTAAGTATCCTGCTGTTTTCTGTGCATTAATGTAGAGCTTTAATGCATGGTAATTATTTGTGACTATGGCTGTCTCCTCTCTGGGAGATGAGTCTGTCTGGAGTAGAGGACTTTTCTTCTCTTTTAATTCTCTCACTGTCTGCTGTGCTATTCCATAAATACTGATTGATGATTTCAGGGATGAATGGGTCTTTCAGAAGTTAGGGTGAGTCTGGCTGAAAGATCGGATTCTCAGTTCCCTTTAATGATTTGCCATGGGTTAGCATAGGAGCCCAGATTACGGAGGCCGTTTTCAAATATTCCTTTCTCACTAATAAGTGTTTTAACGGATAAATAAGTTTGATGGCAGATTTATGGTCAGAGTTCTTTATATATGTTTGGTTGCATATAACTAATGATGATGATGGTGAAATATCAGTATTAATAGCTAGCGTTCACTAAGTGTCCAGATTTGCTTGTCGGTCTGGTAAGCAACTTTATATGTGTAATATAATTTCCTGCTTACAACAATGCTCTCAGATATATACTGTACTACTGGTCTCCTGTTAAGGAGGAAGGACTGGTTAGAGTGGTTAAGAGTTTTACTCAGGACCCTTTTATTAATAAGTAGTGATGTCAGTATACAAACTCAGCGAGCTTGATTCCAGAGAGTATATTCCAGTATATTAGTGTCAAATGAGGACCAAGGGAAAGTGTCAAGGGTGCTCTAACTCTCCAGGGCAAGGGGAGGATTCAGCCTTTGTTCTCTTACCCTATTAGAATTGCAAAGGCATTGAGTACTTTCGGTTTCTATATTGTCTATAAATGGCCTTCAATCTTCCAGAGGTCAGGAATCTGTTGAAGGCAGAACGTTGACTAGTTTGGGTTCTCTGGCTGAATGAAGTCAGTCAGCTGGGATTCTGGTTGTGTCTCTAGACTCAGAAGAAACTTGTGGGATTAAGTGGTTTTCTGGAAAATGTTGGTCAAAAACCACATTCACCCCAAATTGCCATATGAAAGAAACACATGGGTTTTCTTTGTGTTTTGAATAATTCCAATGGTAGCCTCAAGCTTCTATTTTCTTGTATTTGTGTGGAGTCAACCAAAATAGCTTTGTAAAAACAACAAAAAAGTATGAAAAAATATATGCACCTTGTCTTTGGTCTGCCAGTTGGAAAGAGTCTTAGAACACATGAACAACAACAAAAACTAGTGGTTTTGGTGTTGCTAGCTTTAAAAACGCTAAAGGCAGAGCTTATTCCAAGGTGTCTCTCTTTTATATTTTGTTTCTTTTAGTTTTTGTATTTGCATATTTTAAGCATTGTATTTTTATACTTCTCAAATGGAAAACACTCATTTATTTTTCTGAAGATATTTTTAATTGTGTCTGATGTTCAAATGTGCCAAATTCTAACAAAGAGGAGAACTACTGCTGGTTTTAAATTGGTATGGTTATAGTTTTGTGGTTGACTATTGGCGAGTTTCTAATGTGCTTTTTCATGATGTATTTTTAGGAGATTATAGATTTTTAAAAGGCTTATAGAAATTTTGAATACAAAGGTAAGAATCCTTCCACTAAACTATTACAAAATTCATTCTAAAATGAAAAACAATGATCTACATCTGCCTATCAGTTATATTTTTCTGTGACACAATGTGTATAAATTATAATACTTTGTCTTATTTCCTAATGCAACAGCTTTTTGTTTTCAAGTGAGATAGCAAATGGAGAAGATTTATTGAGTTGTGCTATCATGTTTGGTCTCAACAGTTTTGCTTTTTAACCATGTCTTTCAATTTGGATGCAAATAGGATGTGAATAATAAGGCAAGACTTAAACACAATTGACACAGAGCAATTGCAGCATTATTAGGAAACATCTGTGTGGAAAAGCATTCTCAGTACTTTCATTTATTGGGAGAAAAGTACTGGTGAAGTTTTTAAGGATGAAACTCAGCTATATCTGATATTACTGAAGATTTGTCCTATACTAAACTCTTCCAAAACCAGTGGTCATCTATACTAGATGACCTGGGAATTTTTAATTCCTGAGCTATTTAGAATATTTAAAATATTTCTTAAAGTATATTTTAAGACTTTAGTGAAGTGAAGAAGTCTGAATTATATAGATATGTTTGTATTCTGAATTCACTTAACATGACAGAATCATAGAGCTTAATGAGTCAATTTAAAATGACAAATTCATAGAACGTAATATTAGAAGAAATTTTAGGTAATTCTTTGTCCCTTTAGATTGCTGTAATGGAATACCATAGATTGAGGAACTTATAAAAACATATTTATTTCTTATAGTTTAGAGTCTACGAAGTCTATGATCAAGGACTAGGTAGAGTCATCCAAAATTGGGAAGTAGGACAACTTTCTGGTTTTCAGATGGTCATCTTACATCCTCACATGTAGAGTCCAGAGATAAAGATCCTCTCTTATCCTCCCCCCAAGTTTTATATGGCACTGAGAATTAAACCCAAGACCCCATGCAGCTAGAGTGATGCTCTACCACTGAGCTACATCTCTAGCACTTCCCCTCTGTTTGAAGGTCTTTAATCTCATTTATGAGGACTCCAACATCATTACCTAATTACCTTTCAAAGGCTCTTTCACTATACCATCACATTGGAGTTTTAGACTTCAGCCTATTAATTTTTCAAGGAGGATACTTTTAACCCATAGGACCAACCATCTCTCAACTTGTTCGCTGCTAGGGATGCAAGAGCAAATCCAGCTGAGAACAGTGCAAACTCAGAACTGCAGATCTGCCAAATGCCCTATAAGCTCTTGAGCAATAAGTGTTTATTGTTATAAGCCACTGAGTTTTGAGGTGGTTTATTAGATAACATAATTGTGATAACAAAAACTCATATGCTAAGATATTGGACACAGGGGCAGAGCAATGGTTGCACTTAGAAATTCCATCAGCTACATAGAGTATTCAGCTTTACTCAGACATAGACCACTTCTTATTTTTAGTTATTGTTAGGTTCAATGCCCCAGTGAATTTGGATATCCAGGTAACTATCGTTTTCTATAATACCGACAGAAGATTAGTTGAAATTGGGCTTGGAAACTACTAAGCCCAACCTATTAACTTTATAGGAAAGGAATGTAGGCCAGCTGAGATAACAGATATACCTGCACCCACAATGCCCACCGTTCACAGGTCTGGGACTGAACATTTTGCTGCCTCCCATTAGATATCTTGATTCTACTGTTAGTGATATATCCAAAAAAACCACTATATGAGTACTGTATTATATGAAATTTATGATTAGCACCATCATACATTAAAAAACATTCAACTGGTTGATGTCAAGGTGTACTACTGTGATTACTGTGATCTCAATACTCTGGAAGGCTGAGGCAAGACTCCAATCCCAAGTTGGAGTCAAGTCTGGGCAATTTAGCAATGCAGTGAGATTCTGTCTCAGAACAAAACAAAACAAAACAAAACAAAACAACAAAAAAAGATTCAATTCCCAGTACGGATAATAATAATAGTAACAAAAATAGTAATTCAGTGGTGTCCACACATTTAACCATACTTAGGTGCCGCTGACAGCAAAATGTCTTCTGTCTTTATGTGGCAACACCTAACTTATTGTAATCAACACAGCATGTCTACTGACACACATTTCTCAGGTAAATACTAATTACTGAATAAATGCACCTTAGTGATTTCAGTGGAGAGGTAAACTTATTTGTCTCACCACTTAGATACCTCTTCTTGTGATACTGACCGCCACAAAATGCAACGTGTTCCAAGCAGAAGATGTCACACACAGATTCTGCTGCATTACTCAGTGACTGCAAAAGTATCTGAGAGTCTCCACCATGCCCGTGAAACACGGCGCTGAGCAGTTTCCTATGGGGAGTAAACTGTCATTTTTCACCACATTAAATTTTATAAGTTTCGAGCAAATGGAAAATGGATTTTATTATTTTCTCTCTCTCTCTTTCTCTTGTTTTGCCACGAATGTTTTATGGCTGCAAAAACAGAATTTGTGGTTTCAACTGTTCAAGTTTGATGCAGAAAGCTATGGAACCTCTTATGTAACCTGATGGCCTGAATAATTATAAAAATATTTTGCTTTCCACCCTTTCTAAGCTTTAGCAGCAGAAAAAAGAAATAGTGTATGCAACCTTTTGACCACAAAATAATAATAACAAGAAAGGCCCTTTTACCAGGTCTGCTTCTACACCTACACTAAAGATGCAAGAACTGGCCACTGCTTAGGGGCACAGCCAGCGCCCCACTGTCATCAGAAAGTGTCTTCTCAAGGAAGGGGCAGGGTTTGTGACAAGAACAGCCAGGGCTAGGAGTTGAGGGGAGAAATGGAAGAAAGACCACTTACGAGGGATTCAGAAACAAAGGGTCCTTTAATCCCTTCTGAATCCAGAAATCACACTAAAGTGATCTAAAAAAAGTTATGAGATGAACAAAGTATGTGTATTTCTTCTGATGTATCAAAAACATTTCTTCGATGTACTGAGAATAGAATGTCTGCTTAGCTTATTTAGTATGGTATCACCCCAGGCATTTCTTTTACAGTATATACATGAGCTTCATTTATGAAATCTAGAGCCAGTAAACCGAAGTCTTACAATGAACTCTGTAATCTATCTATTTCCTATAGAACATAATACACTTAAACAATTTACATAAAATATATAATTACGCATTTATTATTCCAATTTCACTTCTAAATTTATTTACTTATTTATTTCTGTCTTTTTGAGACAGGGTCTCACTATGCAATTCAGGCTGGCCTTGAGTTCACTTTGTAGCTCAGGCTGGTCTCAAACTCGCAGTGATCCTCCTGCCTCAGCCTCCTGAGTGCTGTGATTACAGGCGTGTGCCACCACGCCTGGCACTACTTCCAAAATGATTAAACTCTGTGTAAAATTGGTTTTAAATTGATATCAGTTTCCAACCTATATCCTTCATGTTTCTTTGCCATACTATTTCTTTATGAGTTGAGAGGTCTACATATACTAGCATGTATATGAACGATAAAGGGTTCTACTATAATGTAAATTCCATACCCTGTAGTGTCATAAACAAAAGAAAAATGACGTTTATTCAATTGGATTATTTTCCTTTTGTCACTTTCAGATATTCATAAATGCCCTTACAATCATGAGTATCCTCTTCAGGAAAACAAAAAGAATCAAGTGGTACCCAGAAAACACTAACTTACTATTAAATCCAATTTCTGCCATATTACAAAATGTATCAGGTGTGTGAGAAGAGTAAAATATTTGTGAGTGCTCTTGTCACATATATCACTAGACTACCAGGTCTTTGGGGACTGGGACATTTTCTAACCTGTTCTGGTACTTTCATAGTGGATTACTATTATGCTACCAAGCAAGCATGTGGTGCATGTTCAGTAAATGTTTGATGAATGATTAAACCAATCCAACAAGCTTTACTGCTAATAAATAGCATAAATTAGCAAATAATGACTCACTTTTTCTGATTCAGAGACTGAGGGGCAATAATAAAGTACCTGCCCTTAAATCTGTCAAGTGCCACAGAGGTGTTGGGTTTCAGTAATAGAAATGGCACCAATCCAAAGACCTTGATGCAAGTTATTCTGACTTTTGAAGCCTGTTTCCTGATGAAGTGTGTGTCTACTTCATGAGGTGACTGCTTCGCAGAGATAGGATAAAGGAAATAGGCTGTAGGCTTCAGAATAAAATATACGAATGCAAGACTATTGTGGAAGCTACACATTTATTAAATTTTAACCTAGCTGTACTTCCAAAGTGACCTAGTAAAGGAACATAAGTAATATTAGAATTTATAATTGACACCGATGGCTTTAGCTAACATCAACCAAGACGTTGAGATGGTAGCTCTTAGCAAAGCTTCAGTTATATTTTAACAGTAATGTTCGAGCCCTTGAGTCTGATAAGTGTCATGTGGAAAGGCAGCTTCATTACCTGATGTGGCATCAAAATTTAAATAATTATCTGATGTTTTAATGCGTCCAATTCTACCTATGAAGTGGTCAGACTGCCACTTCTTAGCAGAGTGATTTTAAATCATGGTGGAGTCATAGTCTGCTTCTGTTATTCAAAATAGGTGGCTAAACATAAGCAATTAATTTGACTTCTCAGTGTTCATTAAGGAGTTGATAATACTCAGCACTTCGTGGAACGTGGGTGCATGTTAAATCAATGTTAGTGCAGTTACTAGCATTATTACTATTAATGAGCTATTTTAATACTTACGCGAGTGCTTCAGAAGAGGCATCATGTTAGAAAAAATTAAGTACTGCTTACTATGCCTTTGGTTTTATTTTGTTAGCAAAGGTTTTCTTTGTCATACTTAGAAAGTTAATCTAATGAGGGAATGGACTTATTTTCACAGTAGCTCACAGAAAGGGTAGCTCTATCAGTGAAGGCATGTGCTACTGTGGGGCTAACGAAACTTAAAGAAGGGACTGATTCTGCACTGGTGGACTCTACTCCTTATTGGATGGATCCCATGTCCATCAAATTTAAATTCTGGTGACTAGCCATCCATGCTGTTTTGTTAACAACAGTCCCTCTGTTCAACATGAACTGTGTTTGGGAGCTGATGGAGTCTCCTTTTCAAATCAACTCTTTTGGAAATCCTTCCTAATGGAACTTTGCACATATAGCCAGAGAACAATGCAACAAAATAAGCAACCAGCTGGAGTGAAAGAGATGGCAAAGCTGAAAGGCATATCTCATTCTGGAGAAAATTAACCTCCCTATTTTGCCCAGTAATTGATTCCATCTGACTGAGGAGTTTCAGTCTGGATTGTGACTGTCGTTTAGAGGGCTGGGAAGCGAAAGCCTGTAATTACAGTCATGCAGCCCTGTTATCAGAGCCGGGGGAGGGCTTTTCTCTCCTTCTACCCTGGTGATCACAGGTGAAGCTGACCAGGGAGGGAGGAAGGAGAGAGGCGAAAGTAGGTTGGTGGCTCTTTTCTCTAAGAGAAAGAGCCCCAAGGCAACAAGGACCATGGAGAAAAGGTCAGAGGTCACTAGAGGTACTCTTGAGTTTTCTTGATAGGAACATGAAGAGACCACAGCTTCCTGCTTGCCTGAAAGTTTTTCTCTCCAGGGAGAAGCTTTGCCTAGATGTTGCTAAAAACATCCAGAGACTGTTATCAGGAGCAGAGTTGGGCAAATCATTGCAATACCATCTACAATATGGCATTAGAAGCAGTGTAACTAATTTTGCTATACTCAGCTACAGTCTTCACAGTGATTCATGAATGCTGAATTTTACAGAACACTTTATGGATATTAAAATTTTGGCTTATTCTCACCTTTTGTGTATGCAGAGAATATACACACAGCACTGTTTTATCACCCTGGTTAGATGAAGCACAACACTTTCACTTTTCATCAATGTAGGTGATGGTTTGTGTTGTTAGAGGGTGAGGCAAAGGTGGTTTTTAAAAGCAGGATTGCCTGTTTGAACAGTGCGTCTAGTGTAAAGAAGTGGCATGATTTTTTTTTCCAAGAGCCCGAGATCCCTTAGTAATGCAACCAGCATTTTAGAGTGGTACTTGCAATTGACAGATTCAAGTATTAAAACCACAAAACATGCACACATCCCTACACATTCACCCTCTTAAGAGCCTTGGAAGCATAGTGACACTGTTTTTTGTACACAGAAGTGATCCTGGGGAAATTAAAATGATGTCTGTCATTAAGATCATACAACTAGAAGGTAAAATTCTTAATTAACTTCAGGAAAACTACATTTATAGTTGTCGAGAGATTGTCTACCTTGGCAGAGGAAATCTAGTGGCTAAAAAGGGAATAACACTTTCGATACTGTTAATTATATATACAGATAATGCAATTACTGTTACATAATATTTCTATACTATTTTACAGATTACAAAACACATGCTACTAACATCATGTAAAGATAGTTACTGGTTTGAAGTGAGAAGTCATGGTCAGGTCAATTCAATTATAGTTCACTTTTTAATTACTTACCAATGACAAGTATAACTTTGTGACACCCATGGTTTTTACAAATAGTAAAAGATTTTAAGAAGGTATGAATCTACAGTTCTAAATAATCAGAAGAAACAATGTATTAAGAAGATAAATGTTAGTACTTGACTTCATGGAGGCAAGAAAATTTAAATTCTATCTTAAGTGGATGGCAAACATTGACCAGTCGAAGATCAATGATGGAAGGAAGGGTCTTACCTTAAATAGACAACACCGCTTTAGATCCTTTTTCTGTTTTTGTTTTATATGTGGTCTTTAGTATGTGATAGATGAATCTATGTGTAAGATATGGGGTGAAAATTTGATGAAATATTCTATGTAAAACCTTAAGAAGAAATATGTAGGCTATCCCACATTCTCTCTTCAGGACAAGGCAAGACTCACATTAAAGTTGAAAAATGACACAAGACAACATAGACTTCCCTCTTCTTTCATTACAGAAGTAAATAAAAATGCTGTTTTTTTGGGGGGGTTATAGTTGAGAAAAATAAACAAAAATTCTGTATTACATCAAAGTGAAATATAAAGGTGACATGTGTGTGTTTACTATGAGCCAACACCAAACCAATACTTTAGGTATTAACTTCTTCCTTTTATTTGTTAAAATATATTTATTTGTTTCAAAAAGGAGTCATAAAATCACTTAGCCTTGAGGCCAGGGTTATAGCTCAACAGGCATAAGCACCTGTCTGGCAAGTGCAAGGTCCTGAGTTTGATTTCCAATACAACAAAAAAAAAAAAAAAATCACTAACCTTTTTGCATTGCTGTGTTAAGAAGGGGTGTACACACAATTCAATTTACTTTTCTTTTTCTCTGCTCTTTTCCAAAACTATTTAAATTCTCTGTTTATTTATTTATATATACATAGATGTCAGAAGGTTGAACCATGAACTAAGTATTATTTTTAAATGGTTCCATAGATATAAATGTATGTATTTCTGGACAAGAATAATTCAATTCAAGAAGCACAAAAGTAAGGTACAATGATTCTCTCTCCTCTTCTATCTTCCTCTTGGCACTCAGCACACATTTCTAGAGTGAACTGATGTTAGCAACTTCTTGTGATTCCTTTCAGATATGATTTAAGCATTTAAAAACTTAAACATACCCATATTCCTCTATGTATATACAGGCAAGTATATGCGTGCACATAGCTCATATGTTTAATGCATACACTTTCTTCTCTTTCCATGAAAATATCACATATTTCAGGTACTGTTCTAGAATTTGCTTCCTTCCTCTTAATAGAATATACTGGATGACATTCTTTAGCAATATCCACAATATGTCCTCATTTCTTTGGAAGCTGTATTGCTTTGTGTTGTGTGAATGCCCCATATTTTATTGAACCAATTAGGTTGTGTCATTCCCTTGTAACTATATTTTTCCTATTACAAACCATGTTCAATGTATTAATCTACCCTATCTTTTCCAGGACTTCCTCATAGCATTACTTTCATTGATCAAGAGACAAAACCTCTTGGTCAATGAAAAGGGACCAGTTAAACAACCTCTGTGGCTACTTTCCATTTCACTAAAGGAAACTGGAAGAGAAAGTAGGGAGAAAAACCACAGAATGGACACCAGGGCAATGTAATTATGGAGGTCAGGCAGCACATTGCTGGGCTGCTGGAAGGCTGAGTGGAGTATGGAAAAATCCCAATTAGATGATTAATTTCGGTACTGGGTGTGCTTTTAGCCTATGGCCATGGAGTCAGGAAAAGAAACAATTACCTCTCCAAATTGCCATGCTGGACTGATTAATTTTTAATTGAGTCTTGTTAAAGGCATGGAAAACTGTGACATATATAACCTGCAGAAATAGGCCTGAGTCAGTGGGAGTCACTCTTCTCCCCACAGGAGCCCACAGAATTAACTGGAGAGGAGAGTGATTCAGATAGAGCCTGAAGGCAGGTGGTGACAGTGATGTGGAGAGGCCTCAGCTGACAGAGAGAGAGAGAGAGAGACCCACACTTTAAAGCAATGTGTGGAAGGAACAGTCAGTTTGCATTCTGACTCTCTATAACCAGGTCACCCCTGAGGCTTTGCCATGCACGCAGCGTGGCTCACACCATTGTTGCCTAAAATCACGACAACTTCGACTGCATTTAATGAGGTGTCTTAAATCACACTACTGGAGAGAGAGAGAAGGAAGAAGGAGGAGGAGGAGGAGAAGAAGAGAGGGAGATGGTGCCTAATACTTATGGACTATTCAAATTGAGTAGTGGGCGAAGATTACATAGAGAGCATGAAGTGACTTTGAAAGGATTGTGAGTTTACACTAGGATGCTACAAACCAGCAAGAATGTTCAGGTGGCATCCAGTTTCTGTTCAGTTATCTAAGGTTTTGTGGAGGTAGAACTATTAGATAACAACATTGCGTGTACAATGGTACCGATGTGCTAAAGATATTCCACGCAGCCTTTGACAGTTGTCAAGCTTTCCTGATTCCTTGATACTCTGAGAAACTGAAGAGTGACTGTGAATAGACTCCTCAGTGTAAGTTGTTTCATGAACGTACCATGTACGAGTTCATCTAAATTCATTAGAATGATGTGCTTTTTAAGAAATATCCTCTTAATTCACTTTGTTTATTTAGTATCAAAGGGATACTAATAATGGACAAGAGATATGAGCTAGCTTATTTAAATTTCAGGGATGGCATCATCTCCATCTTCTAGATGGGAAACACAAGTTCAGTAATTGGAAGAAATCCAGCCATGATCACATAGTAAGCCAGTGGCAAGCCTGGTACTTGGAAGCAGGATTGCCTGCTTCCGCTTCTTCTGCATTGACAAGTCGTAGTTTTACTCTCCTGGCTGTCTCTTCAGACTGTTTCCATCTTAGACCTCAACTCAGTGCTCTGTAGTGGCATCACATTGGGAATTTAGGAGTCAGATACACACAGCCTGAGTCCCAGTGCTGTTACTAACTTCTGTGTAACCATGAAAAGTCATCTGTGTTTTCATCTTTGTTTTCCTATGCTCATTTTGAGGGTTAAAGAAAGCCCAGGAAGATAATATCTGTCAAGAGTTTAACACGTGTCCAACACACAATAAGCATTCAATAAACAAGGCCTATATTTATTGTATTATTACTATTAATATTATTACACAGGTCTTGGGTAGATCTGATTTTTGTTCTCTAAAGGAAACCACCTAAAGGATTGATTAACATGAAAAGGTAGAGAACTGAATAATTCAGTGATTAACTAACAATATGTGAATACGCTAATATACTAATACTTAGAGATTACTTTTTAGGCCAGGACTGAGTCAGTGGTTAAATGGAAGTTACAAGAGCATGTGTAGTAGCCACAGTTACAAGATCAGCACATCTAAAAATATCTGAAATAATAGTGATATGCTTCTGATTATGGTAAATTAGATCATTGTTTAAAAATAGCCATTTCTCTTCATTCCATTGGGAGAGTGCATTTTTCAGGAAATTGATAAGAAGGATGGTCATGTGACTGGTATCTTGGAGGATAGAATGGATTTCTGGGTCTCTCCATTTGGATTCAGTCATTATCTTGGTTTGGTCAATAGAACTTATACAGACAACATGATTCACTTGCATTGCTGGGGTTTGCTCTCTTGCTCCTCTTCCACTGCCATGAGATCACCATACTTTGGCCTTACCCTTCTTCCAGGAAGACTGAGAAACACATGGAGCAGATCCAGACTCGATCCAAATTTTGAATTGCCCAGTCCAACTCAGCCATGAGCTTGGTCTAGTCAACTTCCAGCTCATGGGCAGATGCATGTACTCTTAATAAGTGCTTACCAATATGTCACTGAGATTTTGTAGTCATTTTTTTTTACAAGAATACATGATTGATTTATTAATGAAATTGGACAATCCATGTTGGTGTACCTCTTAGGTTTTGTAGGCAAGTAATTCTCCTATTGTTTGCATGCAGCTAGAGCTTGGCTTGTGTCCTTGGATAAGTCATCTGGATCTTTCTCTGTCTACTTCTCTATTTGAAGAAGAAAGATCTTATTTGCCACCTACCTTTCCCCAGGGTTCATAAATTAACAGTTGAAAAATTCTTTGAGATCTCCCATGAAAGGTGCAATTTAAGCATAAGCATGCCTATTATTTATTTTTATTATCCATTTTAAAATTGAGTACTTAGAGCAAATAGATTTTCCAGCCACCAAAAAGGAAGTTTCTTCTATGCCACAACATATTATGTATTGGGCACTCTCCAACTCTAGACTATATTTCCCATTTATAGCACTAATTTAGATGTTTATGGGTCTGTAAATGTATTCCATTTCTCCTGGGGCTTCTGAATTCCTATAATAGTCTAATATTTTGGAACACTAAATGATGTCTTGGGCAAAGTATAAAAAAGGAGAATAAGAAAAGCAGAGAAAGAATTGAGTAACGATAGAGACACTTTAAGAAAATGAAATAATACTGTTAGGCTCCCAGAATTACTCCACAGTGTACTCAAATTTGTGATTACTGTCTCTCCTTCATGTTTCAAATTATCACTTTTATATTGGACAACTTTTGGGTATGATGAGACCAACAAGAGAAATGCATAGACACTGGAAGATTCATAAAAAACGTCATTGTAATGTCATCAACATGATAAAAGGGAGAGAGCAGGCAGACAAAGACATGGAATCAGAGCTGGGCATGTCCTTTTTCTGCTTCTCTGTAGCTTGTTTACTTTTGTAACCTCCATTCCAACATTGACGCAGATAATTGAAAATTTAACTTAGAAACTAAAAAGCAGTAATTTTTTTATAAGCCATATGGAATTGTCTATGTGGTAATGCTCAATAAAATGATTACTTAATTATTGTTCTCAGCCATTATGGTTTTCCCTGGCAATTTGAAAGAGTTGGCATATAGAGACTGGATAGATACACAAATATACACTCACATAAAGTTGAGAATCAAATAAAAGTTATGAATGAGGGTCTTTTCCTAACTTTGGTTCAACCCTGGAATGGGGCCCCACTCTATGTAAAGCCATAAAAGGCAATGTCTTTTTAGAAGTTGTCAAATTCAAGTGAGATTTGCAAAAATGTCACCATGTTGTCGAAATTCCCATGTGGAAGGGTGATATCTTCATCACTCTCATCTATCAAGTAACACTTGAGTCCTAGAAGAAGAAAAAGTTGCTTCTATGCATCAAATTTCCACTTAGGAATCATGCTGTATGTGGCTCCTTTGGTCTGGGGATTCACACCATCCTTACATACCCTTCCAGTGAACCTGGAGTGTGTGGAAGCCAGGTGACAAAGACTTCCTATCAGGGTATGAAGCACCGGCTTTGTCAGCGTGTGACAGTGGCACCCACCACATCATGTGAACAGAGGGAAAATCATTTTGAGGAAGCATTTTAAACTCTCCTCTCCATCAGCCATTTATTAGCTATCATCTGTATATTAGGGTATATACCAACAGGGCTCCCTATACCTCTCCGAATTTGGAATAATATTTATATTTTAAACTCAGGATAAATTGTGCAGTATTTATATTTATGGAGGTAGTGCAGTGGAGTTGATGGACCTGGGAATCTCTTCATTCTGGTACCTTACCTTTCTCTTCGCTCTTGTTAGCTGTGTGACTTTGTGTAAGTCACTCAATTTCTTTGAAACACAATTTCCTCTATTTTATAACATGGGTGTAATACCAGAGGGCGTTTATTCTGTTTTTGTTCTTTGTTTGTTTGGGTTTTTGTATGTTTCTTTTTGTTTTTTTGTTATGGACCTTAAAAGAAGCCTTTATCTATCAAGTGATTGATCTATCCACCCACCCATCATGCATCCACTCATTTATTCATCCATCAATTCATCCGTCCATCTATATATCTTTATGTGGAGTTCACCAACCTTTCATCAAAATAAGAATTTGAATAAGGTTGTGGTTAGACTTGGAGACATAAATACACGATTAGGTAAGTTGGCCAACAAAGAGCACTTTTATTTTTTTTGCCAGTTCTTTTAAATGTAAAAGAGTATGTGTTATGTTAATAGAACATTAGAGAGGAGAAAACATCTTTTGACAGTCTATAGAATGATTTTTGGTTTTTGTCTTTTGTTTTCATGTTAGAGGATCTAGAGGGAAGAGAGGCAGGGAATAGGTGGTTTACAACGTGAGGAAAAATCTTCTATGACAAACTATAATAAAAAATCTGCACTCATGTTAGAGATCACCAGCCCATGAAAATTCTAGTTTCTGTCTTAGGAGAAAATTGAAGATTTTTAAAACAGCACCATATTTCTTAATTGATAAAACATGTTCTGACACATTGCAAAATTTAAGTGGAGGCTGTTTGCAAAGTTGGTAACATTTCACACTGTGAAGCGTGATGCTTTTATTACCTAAGTGCCGTTTTTAAATTTCATCAGGCAAGATATTTTTCTCAACATATTTTCTTGGCTATCATGCATAGTTTTTCATAAAATTTAAATATTTCAAAAAATCTTTTATGTTGTCTTCTATGAACTGGACTTGAACTTGAGAAGAGGATTTATGGATCATCGAGTGACTGATCTACTATGAAACTCTTCCCTGTCTGTTCCCAGTAGTCTGAGACCCAGCTTTTTATTGACACTCTGTGGGAGACTTAATATCCATCTCTTGTCGGTGCCATTATCCCTACAGCCAGCTTCGAGTATCAGAAATTCCTCTCTGTGTTGAGCCCAAATTTTTCTGATAATGTTTTCCTGATTATTGTCTGAATTCTGTGCCCCACAGTTGCACAGAAGTCATTACTGCCTGCAGGAAAGCTTCACATCTCAGACCTAATGGCAAATGTGGCTCCAAAAAAGGGAGACTTATTTATGTTTCTGTAGAGAATAAAAATGGTACTTATCCAGATCTCTTTCCCAGACACCTTAGTGAATGGTGCCTTCCACGGGCAGACAGTTAAATCTTTCGGTGGGTGCCAGGTTGTGTTGGTGCCACACTGAAAACCACATGCTTCACTAAAGGGGGTGATCTAATGAGCTTATTTCTTTGCCCAGGTTCCAGCGACAGGGCTATCCAGTGACTTCACTGCAATCAGTATTGCTGACTAATGCCTGTATCAACACCTACCGCCGCCACCGCTGGCGCTTTAGTGATTTTACGTTTAGTTTGATTTCTCCAGACAGAACTTTTCCACATCATTGGAACTAATTGAGGTAATGGAGAAATTATTCTGGTGCCAGAATGCTCTTACTTTCTTTTGCCCACTTCCCCTTCAGTACTGAAAGACAACAATGCTCACAGTCTCTCAGTGTTTCTTTATAACTTAAGAAGGAGAGCGTGATTGTGCCGCTGCTGCACCCAGTGGCTTTAGGACAGCAAACGCTGGGAAACAGATGCTGGCATCTGTCACTCTTGGCTTGTTCAGGCTGCATCGTCGTCAGCATCCCCGTGTCACACACTCTAGCTGCTTCTCACTGGGGACTTGGGATCCCCCCCTGTTGTTCCCAAGACTGACCACAGGAAATCTTCTAATGTTTGCTAAAATAACCAGCAGATGGAAACAAATATTTTATAAGAACATATTCAACCTTAATTATATGCATTGTCTGCCAATGTTTATAGCGTCTCAGAGGGAGTTTGGAGGTAAGAAACAAGTAGACCAAGTATGGTTTTGATTATGGGGATTTTTTTTTTTTATCAAAAGTGGAATAGTGCCTTTTACTGACTTCTCATCTCCCCTTCCCTCCCACAATTCATCCCCCAACTCAAGAAGGTTGAGAGGAGCAGTCCCTAGCGAGTGTGGCATACAGAAAAATCTTTGGGTTTGTTTCATATCAGCTGTTTGGGGCTCAGTAAGTATGTGGGGTTTAGTTTTGGTGGACCACAGTGAGCCTCTCCACAGCTGAGCCCTATCTGGTTTAGATTTAAGGGAGTGCAAGAGGATGGAACATCTTTTCAACAGTCAGCCGAGTTTCTGCTTGGTACATGCAATACGGGTTCATCCGCAGGGGGGAGAGGGCAATTAAAGATTAGTGGGAAATGTGCATGTTTATTTGAGGTTGGAGGAAAGAATCTATAAATTCTAAATAATGATGAGTTTCATAGTATTTAGCTTGCATATTGTGTTGATAAATTTTTCCGTGTGTTTGCCTTTTCCTCCTTGCATCTTTTCCCTTGCGAATCTGTTGTTCACTCATGGTGGGTAGCAGGAATGATGCAATTCTGAGCAACAGATTGCAAATCTGTCCAATTCACAACCTGTGAGCAGTTCTGGTCAGCGCTGGGAAACAGGAGCTGTTAGGACTCAAGAGCTGAAGTGGGTGTTTTGCATTACTTGTGGGTTTTATTTCTCCACCTCACCTCTGACCCCTTTTGCAAAGTTAATTGAGAATTGGCCTTTTTCAAACCGACTGCAGGAAATTGACCTTTGTGTTCACGCTATGTTAGGAAAGGCCTGAATGAAGAGCAAATCAGGAGGTGAAATGGGAAATATCTGGCCCCTACAGCCATGCTATGACACAATACAAAATGATCATCGAATTGCTGGTGTGATCACATAGACCAAACTACTTGTGGAATTGTTTCTCCATAGAAATTACATCAGAATGTGTAACATAATCTGGTCATTTAAAGATTTAAGCTATCTGACAGGATACAATCTAAAAGTATCCTTTAAAGTAATACCTAATCATGGATTCTGTTTTCGTTGGCGTCTGTTTCCTTATTTTTACTTACTGGTAGGGAAAGCTGCATGGGGCCACTTGCATAGAAATCCGACTCCAGGAGTTGTCTGGCATATTTGTTACTCTGAGAGGAGGAAAGGACAGTTAGAAAAAGTATACTCGTTCTGACCCCAGCAATCCTGGATTCACAACTTGATTCTACCACTTATTTCTTGAGTTACTTTAGAAAAAGTACATAAAATCTTGCATCTTGATGCTTTGTCTGTAAAATGAGAGCGTTTGTAAAAACAGAGATTGCACGAGGACTAAATGAATACTTTTATAGGTTTAGCACAGAAGTGCTTCACACTTTCAAGGCTTATCCTGTGTTAGATGCCTCATGTGAGTGCTGGGATCCAGTATCCAGTAGAACACTCAAGAGCCTGCCCTTGTGAAGGTTACATTTTTTAGGGGGCCAACCATTTCTTTCCTCTTTGTGGAGACAAGGAAGATTCTTGGTTCAACTAGCAGTATTTAAAATGCAGTAGGAAAGGAATTGATTTTTTATTTTTAACCAGAAAGCCAGCATGCAAAGTGGCTTCTAAAGATCCACAGCTGGATTAAATAATTCTGGGTCAGAATCTAGATTTCATGGTCTAGTGGTGAGGTCAGGCTGGGCTTGCAGGCTGAGTGTCTGATTCCTGCTCAGTCCCAGACATGTGCTCTACCTCCATCTCAGCCTGGGGTTTTGTTTTGTTTATTTCTTTTACCTGTAAATTGATATAATAATACCATCAACCCTCTGAAACTGTGGGTTTTGCATCCATGGATGTAACCAATCATGGATGGAAAAAATTTAGAAAAATAAAAGCACTTGTTCAGATTGATTTTCTTGTCATTGTTCCCTACACAACACAGTATGACAATATTTATGTAACATTTAAATTCTATTAAGTATTATAAGTAATCTAGAGGTGATTTAAAGTGTCCTGAGTATGTGCATAGGTATATTCAAGTATTATGCCATTTTCTACAAGGTACTTGCCCCTCCTTCTATTTTGTATCTGTAGAGTTCCTTGAACCAATTCCTCACACATTGAAAAGAACTACTATGCTTTTTAAAAAATTCTATAGATGTACAATTATAAAACCAGATAAAATAGGCAAAGCTGACAGACAATAAAATACATTTTGTATGTTTATTCTAACCTTAGACCCTCCATTCCAGCAAAGCTGATTGTATTGAAATTATTCACAAAAGTAGTAAGCACTTCTAGAGGAGTCTGTAAACTTAAATACAATGACCCAAGCTAATCTACAGTAGACATAGAATGAAGCCATGCACAATTTATTAAAGGGGAAAAAGAAGTTAGGGAAAGAGAATTTGATGTGCAGCCTAAGATCTTTAACTATGTAGTGGAAACAGGAAGCTAGACCGTTGTTCACATCTCTGTTCTTGCACTTTATATTGTGTCAGTTAGCTACTGGTGTATAACAAAATGCACCAACCTGTATGACTTCAAACACAATCATTATCCATGGGCTACCTGGGGAGTTTTGCTGACTTGGGGTAGTTCAGCTGATCTTGGTTGGGCTTTCTCGGGAGTCTACCATTGCTCTGAGAGTCAGCCAGGGTCAGGCTAGGATTACTCAGTCTATTATTACTTTGAAATCCAGGTGGCCTCACTCTCCTGTCTGATGTCTGACAGTTGGCTGGCTGTTGGCTCCTGTGATGAATGTGACTAGGCCACTCTGATACATCATCTGAACTTCGGGTTTGACTTTGTTAATCAGAGGTTCTAGTCTGTGGAGTAGAATGGCGCAGAGGATTTCTGAGTCTGAGCTCTGGACTGCAGCTTATTCTTATCTAAAAACAAAAAGTCAGTCTTCGATTTAAAGGATGAGGAAACAAGCTCTACTTCTACATGGATTGCTAAAAAGCTAAACTTTAATGAAGTAAAGTGTCAAAGAGTCATTTGAATGATTGGCAACACATGAGTTGGGTATCTCCAGACCACCAGTGTTTGGGGGCTTCACCAAAGGGACTAGAAGAGAGAGTCCATAAGGCTTTTATAGGGCAAATGTAGAAGAAAGAAAAGTAAATGTTTCATTAAAGCAAAGCAGTAGCTTTATTTGGATCCTCCCAGATAAGGTTTAACAGTTTCTGATTGGTTAAAATTTAAGTCCCCTTTTACTGTTTACCCGGAGTTGAATTTGTTTGCTTACCTCAGAACCCAGGGAGTGAAGCCTTCTCAGTCTAACAATGGCCTCTCAGTTAATTTTGTCAACAGAGGAACTGCAGTCACCTCACAAATGGGGTACACAGAAGGGTGTCGAATTGGATTGTTTTATAACCCACTGCACTAGTGTACTTGAATAAGTTCCTCAATTTCTCTGAGGGTAACCAGTACCTTACAGGATTGTTATGAGGTTCAGAGACACACATAAAACCCTGAACACTATGTAAAACCTATAGGCAGATAGTAAAAATAGTTACCATTATCATTCTCCACTTTATTTTTTGTCATATAGAATTTTCATTATTGGTAATAAAAATCACTGCAAAATGATTACAAATACATAAAAACAAGCAAGCTAAGAAAGAAAAAGATTAAAATCACTGAAATTTCACATTCAGTTCTCAGCACCATTAACAAGTTGGTACCTTAGATTTTTCTCATTAGCTGTCATTATTCTTATTGACTTGAATACTTTTTTTCCCATGTGGCACTGGAAGGTTAAGCTTCCTTGTCTTATGATTTGGAGGTGAGGCAAAGTCTAAACCTACATTCAGTATCTACCTCTCCTCCCCCTCTTAGCAAAGTCTCATCTTCTCATACATCAACCTACTACAAGTTTATTCGCTCATTATTTCATTTCTCTGCCTGTTTGTTAATAAGCCCACATTTACCTGTGACTGAGGTCTATATGAACCCAGACTAAAACTACCTCTCTTATCCAACTTATGGGCTGGTGCTAAGCTGCACTTCTGTTGCCCAAGTATTTTGTTTCCAGTTTTGTTCAGGGAAGTCTGGTTGCTCTTGAGCAGGGGTTGCTAACTTGTGGGTCACCAACTGGTACCCATCCTTGGTCTGTTAGTAACCAGATCTCATCGCAGTAGTTAAGTGGGGAGCCAGCAAGTGAAGTTTATCTGTATTTACAGCCTCCCCTCATTGCTCATATCACTCCCCACCCCCAGCTCTACCTCCTATCAGAGCAGTGGCAGCACTAGATTCTCATGGCAAGTGGGTCCCTACTCTGAACTGTGCACATGGAACATCTAAGGTATATAGCTATGTACTTCTTAGGAGTTGCTTATCGAATGATAACACAAATAAATGCATACTGTAATGAGAATGAAGTATACAATAAATGAAATATACTTGAGTCATCCTGAAGCCATCCTTTCTCTCCCATCTATGGAAGAATTGTCTTCCAGGAAACTGAGTTCTGGTGTCAAAAAGGTTGGAGACCACTGAGTGCAGAACAAGGGTCCTCATTATCACCTGTACGTGCCTTTTCCCAGTCTCGTCTTCCTCCATTCTACAGTTCTATAATTTTGTCACCCAAAGAGTGCAGGCCTCTTGAAAGACACCATGATGCTTGTCTGGTCTGTACCTTACACCTGGAAGCTCCTTCCTAACCTTGTCTTCATAGCCATTGCTTTTTTTATCTTTGACAGTTTACCTTGATTATTACATTTTCCAATCTACATGAGTCTCAATGGTGTAAGTCACTTACCTTCCCCTATTATTCACACCATCTGTTACAGCTCTTTTCACATGGTATTATGGGTTTATATCTCTATTTCTTTGTTTATATTTTTATTTATTTTTAAAGGGAATGAAACAGAGCAATAAAACAAATCAAAACAGTGATACGACAGTAGGAAATCTATACTAGTTACTCTACAGCATATTGTTGTCCTCTAAATCCTTGCTCGGCTTTAGGCTTGCAAAGTCAACCAAACAATACAGTTCCTCCAAATCAGCTGGTTGCTTATGGGAGGGGTGGAGGTTGTTCTCCTCTTCCCAGTCCGTGTGCTGGCCAGCTCACAGACAGGGGCTTAGCTTCCATCTTGGCTCTCCCCAATCTGCCCTCCAACTAGCTCACAGACAGGGGTTTAGCTTCCTTCCTTGTTCTCGCCAGACTCTCCATTGGACTCTGTCAAGTAAAGAGACAGATCAGGGTGTTTTAGTCACTAAAGGAATAAATACCTGGTCCTGCCTGTGTGGAGACAATGGCATTTAAGATTAAAAATAAAGTGAATAAGTCACTAAAGGATCCAGCACCCTAAAGGAGCCCATCAGCAGAACAGATGTTGAGCGTTAAAAGTCCTAATGGAGCCCACACAACCGAATGAAGGTGGTTGTCTCACGTGACTGGGATGATGCCCTTTCCTGAAGACACACATCTGCCTCTTAGGATTTATAGAGAACATTCAGTGGTCTCAGTGAGGACTCACCAAATGAATAACTGGATCCTGAGAGTGCCAAATAGTTGGCAAAACAGCCTTGTTCAAGCTCATGCAGTCTGCCAGTATCCCCTCTAATTCATTCTGACTGGTGGAAGCAGGAGTGATGACTTGAGAGGCAAACTGTGCATAAATGTAGGGAACAGTTTCAGTAAAGAAATGTAACTTAGAATATTCAGCTCCTTTGAACATAAAAGTGATTAGAAAAACAGGTAACACTCAATGTTGGCAAGGCAACTGTGTAGCCAGTTATTTCATATATCATTAGAGTGCAAACCACTTCACTTTGGCAGTAGTATTCTTACATGTTCTGTAACTTTAACTCAGCAAACAATGTCTTAGAAGCCTACATAAAGAGTTCCTCCTGCAGAAGACAGCAATGTTTGTTCAAATTGCTCCTTTGTGTGAGACTATATAATAAATTTTTGTTAGTTGTAAAAATAGAAATGAAATCATGACATTTTAAGTAAAAAATAATGCACAAATATATTTGCATGTACAATAAGTTTATGTATGTGTGAGTATGTGGACAGAAAGACAAGTAGAGAGAAAATAATTACATTAATGTCTTAGCAAAGACTTGAATAATTGTATGTTTTGCTTGTATCTTTTAAATGTGTTACATAGAGAATGTTTAACTTACTTAATGTTAAACATGGCTAGCAATCAGTGCAAAAGATAATCAGCACTATTGTCTATAAACCAAGGCACTCTATTTTTCTCCCCAAAACATAGGGACTGCAAGACTATGACTAAATTTATGCAAGGTAAGTTGTTAATGGCCCTTTGAATTTTTTTTTTAAGAAAAATTATTGCTGCTGCTACTTTCCATGTAGAAAATTGCAGATGTGGATTTTTTTTTAAAAGCAAGTACTAGAAACAAACAATAATATAGTTTCTTTTAGAAGCAAAACCTGTGTTTAGAATCCAAAAGTAATGTGATCGCTCTGGAAACTATTATTGCAAGTAATTCCATGTCCATTAGTTCACGCTTCCGTGTCTCCAAGACTTGATAAAGCCAGAAACAAAGTTTTGGATAAGAGTGAAACTAATCTTAGAGTCGTAGCCCTCTCAGTGTCTCTGGATAAAGCACAATGGAAAAACCAAAAAATTTTGATACCCCCTTAAATTTAGATTCCCCCCAACTCTGCATTTGTGCATGCTTTATTTGATTTCCCATTTGTTCTTCCATTTTTGGAACATACCACATTTGGAGGAATTCCTTCTGGTCAGAATCTAGTTTTGCTCTGTTTCCCATTTTCTAAATAATGTACCTTATTGCACTCTTGAAGCCCACAGGCTCCATTAGGTCTGGTTACACGATTGGGGTAACCAGAGGTGAATTTATGGGATAAAAGCAAAGTGCAAGCTGTCCATGCAACGCCATCTCTCATGACATTTTATCTAGACAGAGACCCCAGGACCTTTTTACTTCTGAGAACTGAGATAAAGGTAGGATTAATAACTGACACACTGAATGGTTTCTTGGGTCACCAGGTGGAGTTTTCCTTCACAGCTCTATGGCATATGTAAGCAACAATAACAGCACAAGCATGTAGTAGATTGCCTGGGATATTTCATCAACTCCAATTCCATTTCTCATACATTTATTTACCACTCTTTATCTTGGATGAGTTGAGCTCAATGTGGCACACCAGAGACACGGTAGGATTTGGAGCCAAGCAGACCTGGTTAGACTGTTGTGTCTGCTGCTTGGTAGTCACAGAACTCTGAGTATTCTTCAAAACGGGAAAAAAATAGCTATTTTTGTAGTATCTTTGGTGTTTCAAGACCAGGTAGCCCATTCATGCACAAAGTTCCAGTGACGACCTCCAGATAACTCAAATATGAGGATATGCTAAATTACCTATCACGCATTTCCTCCTGAAGACAGTGATAGAGGTATTCTTCTCACATTTCTGGTTCACCCACGCCTTCTTATCAGAAGATTGGCTGGTGGCTTCCAGGCATTGGCTATTGGAAGTGGAACAACTAGGGAACTTGTTTTAATGCTGGCGAGGACAAATGTATGCACACATAAAATATAACAAAAGTTCTTACTTGTGCTTTGGGTAACACTACCTTGTTTTATTGCTTTTATATGGAGAGGACAGGGGGATAATGAAGAATGCCTTTAGGCTTGACCACTTTCCCCTTTTCCTGCAGACTTTAGCATTTCATTTTTTGTAGGGACACCCTGATACTGTTCTTACATATTATTTGGCACCCTTGTTCCTAGGAGAAGAACTTTTTGTCTAATTCTCTCTCCAACACCTGTCAAGTCAGTCCAAACTGGTGGAATGACAAGGAGGAGAAGAACAAGTGAACTCATTTACCTTTGCAATATTTTGAGAGCTTGACTGGAGGTTCCAACAGGAGGGTGCAGCTACCCATATGCCCTTGACCTAAGAATGATCTTCTATTGGGGAAGGTTATTGTGTTTGACCAAGCAGGCAGCTTTGAGAGGGACACACATGGAACAGTGAGAGAAAAGCAGAGAATAGCCAAGCTAGCCAGATCAGCTGATCAGTGGGCTGACCAATGTTGCAGCCAGATCACTCTCTCATGCTTACCAATATTTCAAAGATTCCATGAGATTAAGTAAAGAAGAAAGGATGTATGCATGCTAAGGCTTCTATTTCCCTTCTGCATCTTTCATACCCACTATCCTAAACTTAAGGGACAAGTTACGAATCACATTCCATATGGGGAAAAAAATATAACAAAAGATTGACTAATGTTAAAAATCTTTTCCTTTAATGCACTGTTTTTTATTGGTAACTTTTGCGGGTATTTCTAAAGCACTGGGATTAGGTGCTCTGTGGGCATTAGGTGCACTGGGATTAGGTGCTCTATGGCTTTCTTTATTGTGTTTTTTAGTTAATATGAGGAGTGTAAAGGAAGCGATGGCTCTTACAAATACATTCCCCCTCTTTGAGAAACTAAGTAGCTGTTGTAGGGAGGGAATTAGCACAGACAACTTTTATTGAAGGATCATCCTTGCTAGCCAAAAAAAAAAGAAAAAGAAAAAAGAAAAAGAAAAAAATCTTGTCAAGGGATTGAAGAGGCTTTTGAGTCCCATGTGCAGTTTGTTTTATTTGTGTCTAGGTATCTTGCATTTTCAGTGCTAATCACATGTGGGCATCAAGCCTGTGTCTCTGATTCACATTTGGATCATGTTTTCCATCCCATAGCCAGAGTTCACCGTTTGACCACTCACACCTGACCTGACCACACCCTTCTCTTGCGTGTATCCCTTTTGGGCCCCTCTTCTGCTCAGATCTCCCTCAACCTCTGCCTCTGGAGCACTATTCCTCCATTTTATGGTCATACATGCTTTACTCCATACAAGTGCAGCTACCCAGGGTTTCCTCACATCCTCAAGCTGTTGTCATGACTGAAAATATCAAGGGCAGCTTCTACACATTTCTAAATTTCTCTTGTTCTCTCTACTTCAAAACTTATCTGCATCCCCAGGACCCTGCCCCCTTTTCCTCCTGAATTAGAGTTTTTTTTCTTCTTTGTACTCCTCATTTGAATACACATCATATTATCCTGGAGCCTAAAATCCTCTCCATCTTTCTCCAAGGACTTTGATTTCTCGCTGAAAAGGAAAATTCTGAGATATCAAGTGTCAAAACCTCATTGAGTTTTTCATTCTTGCTATACGCGCTAATCTCAATTCATGATAATGTTATAGATTTCCCCAAGCTATTCAGACTTCTTCACAGAATGGATGGTGTCTGTAACCATCTGGACAATTTCCAGCCCATGGGCTGATATCTGAGTATCTCACTTGAGACTGGTGGTAGGAGACCAGCAATGGTCCTCTCCTGAGCTCTAGTAGGTATGATCTGGACCAGCAAAAGGCCCTACAGAATGCCCATCTTCCTTCATTGTTTCATGTTCAGTAGAATTTATAAGCTCATGGTGATATCCAATATTGACTCTTTTCTACCTTATTCAGGCGACCAGTGAATCAGGTGTGATTTTTTGCATTTTTTTCATTCTAACTCAGAAGTTGAGGAAGCAATCCTGCTTGGGCAACCATATCATTTTCATTATTTTGTTCGGTTGGCTTTTATTTTCTTTTGTTTGGTTTGGTTATGTTAAATCTGATGGCATGACTAGCTATTTGAAAGATAGCAAGACATAATGGTAGCCATTTTGGATTTACTATTGGCTTGTTTTGAAGTCCTTTATTGTATTCATTGTTTTGTTTTTATTGTTTCTATTCTATTCTGTTCTATTTGATTTTTACTATGTCTGAAATTATCTACAGTTACTTGGAGACAACAAAAGGCATTATGGTAACTATTGTTAGTTTTGTAAGGTTTTGAAGTCCTGTATCACTAATACTGGCTTATTTTGCTTAGTTTTAGTCTTTTTATTTCCTTGGTTTTATCCTCTTTAAAAAAGAATCAGAGGTTGACAACTACCAATGGGATAAATGTAACTATTGTTTATTATTATAGAACTTGTGAGTTGAGAATGACTCTTAAATTTTAAGTAGTTGAACAAAAACCAGATAAAAGATGATATTTTTAAGCATGTGAAAATCATATGAGATTCAAATTTCAATGTCCATAAATAAAGTCTTTTGGACCAAAAGCATGCTTGAAACATGATTTTCTTTGTATGCTGTTTATAGCTGTTTTTGTACCACAGTGGCTAAGTTCAGTAGCTGTGACAGAGACATATGGTATAGTTCTCAAAGCTAAAAGTACTCATTCCTGCTTTAGATAGTGCATCCCTGGAGGTCCGATTTGTGCTGTGCCTATTTGGCAGTCCTGAAGAATAGTACGTGCTTGACTATAGTGGGTGCTCAACAAATGTTGAGGGAACGAATGAATGAATACACAGATGAGAAGTAGTTGAACTGCTTTGGATTCCAGTATCCATTCTAGTTGTAATATTCTATGACTCTGATGTGCCCTCTGATGTCATTAGCACCTGGTCACTTTTCTCTTGCTTCTCTTTGATATAGTCATGTGTGAATTCACGATGATAGTCATTTCTGGGAAACATATTGTGTGACATTATAGACTGTACACAAACCACAATAGTATGGGTCAGTCACTTAATGTGATCTCTTGTTGACATCAAGAAACGTGGTAAACATGAATTGCATGTATAACTTAACTAACTGCTGGTGTAACTTAACAGCTTACTGTTTTACGGTAAACCTTTTTTGAAGTAGAAGAAGTCTTTAAAAGAACTATAAAAAGTCTAATAAATGAAGAAGCCATTAGCATACTTATGATCATTTTCAAGTAGTAGGCACTATACATAATAATTCTATGTGCTATACATTTATACACCTGGCAGCACAGTAGATTGGTCAATACTAGCTTCACTGTAAACACGTGACGTTATGCTAACTACAATGTTACTAAGTGAAAGGAAATTCTGATTTCATTATAATCTCAGGGGATCACTGTTGTGCACATGGTCATTGCTGAGTGAAATGCCATTATATGGTCTGCATTTGCATTCTGGCATCCATGGGCATTGTATTGGAAGATGAGAATTATAAAATCCGATTTGCACTTCTTTAATAATTTATCTCACCTCTCAGTTATTTTTAATTTATATATTTACTCTTTCCTTGATAATCAGGATAAATCAGCAAAGATAATTCAGCCTTAGTCTACTAGCCAACAAAAGCAGCTAAGTTTTTCAAGATGGTAGGAAACGGGGTAGGAAGGGGAATGAAATTTGGGAATAGAGTAGCAGATATTTTTTCAGGGTCTGTCACTGTTTTAATAGCTCTGCTGTTATCACTTCAGAAACGTCCACATTTGGGACCATTTACAGCTAATGGACATGTGTTGAGAGGTGTATGTAGGATGATACGTCAAGCAAAAGTGAAAGTTAAATGTTTGACTTTGCCCAGCCAGATTGTGGAACAAAAGGGAGAATCTATGCCAGTTACTTTAAGTGCCTCCACTCATAGTTAACAGGTGTCCTGTACTCACTTTGGGTGTTTCCATGTATGCTGAAATTCTTCCTTTGAAAAAGAATTTGTCAAGAGTATGAAATCAGGGTGATATTTTAAAGGGCTTCAGTCTTGGCCTGGAACAAAGCTACAATCTTTCCAGCTTCGATATTTAGATAACCTTCCCCCAGATCCATCTTATTATGTAGATCTATCTAGCTCTTGCAAATAAATTCTCATGTCTCTAACAAGTGGTTTAAACCAAAGATTTCCCCATTTTAGTTGTTGCTTTCTAATGAAATTATTTCTCTGGTTATGCCCATGATTTGATGCTTTTGGTGAGAAAATAATGTTACATTTGGAGATCAGAATGCAATCTAGGCACAGGGTCCCCCAGTGTTTTTAGCACCAGGGGCAAGTTTCAGTAGAAGACAATTTTTTCCATGGATGAAGGTTGGGGAAACTCTTTTTTCTTTATTAGTATATTTTCAATGCACGGTAATTCTATGCCCAAGGGCTAGTATCACCACCTCAGCTCCACCTCAGATCCTGAGGCATTTGATTCTCACAAGGAACGTGCAACCTAGATCTCACATTCACAGTTCATAGCATGCTGTGTGCTCATATGAGACTCTAGTGCTGCTGATGCCTTGACATGGGGCAGAGTTCAGGTGGTAATGGAAGTAAAAGGGACTTCCTGTAAATACAGATAAAGCTTCACTTGCTCCCCTACCAGTGGCCCATCTCCTTCTGTGTGTCCTTATTTCTAATGGTCCATGGACCAGTACCAGAGTACCAGTACATGGCCAAATATCTAATCATGGACAAGAGATACATGCATTTCTCCAACTTTTCTTTTCCTCAATGGTATCTTAGTTCATGAATTATTGAACTTAATTAGGTTCTCATACAATTTGCAACCATAATAATGGGAAGAATTAATTTTGGGAAGCAAGGTATCACTGTATACATATACAGCATTGGTAACAATGACAACTTATTATACTTGTGTATATTTTAGGCACAGATGTAAGAGCTTCTTATGTATTAATGTATTTATTCTTCTGGACAACCTATTAGATAAGCAGATTGATAATTGGACAACCTGTTGTCTATTTATTTAACATAGTTTTAAATTACATATCTATGGTTTACTAAGTACTTTTCTAGGCACCCTGGATTGCTTCGTAAACAAAAACACACTATTCCTTGACCCCGTAGAGTGTGTATTCTCATGTGTAATGTCACATAGCTGGTATAGTGGTAAAACTAGGATTTGAACCATGACTTTTGTCACCACAAATAGCATTTAAAACCAGCACAAGGTAAAGATCCTAAAAATTAATTTGTATCGGTCCCATGAACCCTTTGTCATGGTGTAAAGAATTCAGCACAATGCAGTGCATGACTCTGAATTTCTCCTTCTTTAACTCTGTGAAATTCTTTAATGCTGTCCAATTTAGTTTTGTTCTTCTAAGTTTCATTTGCAGAAATTGGTTTCCTACCAATAGATTCATCTGTCCTTTCTCTATATAACCAACATCTCCTTTCTTTTCTGGTTGCCATAGTCATCAGAGAAAAAGAATGAAATCAAAACTGAACACTAGTGTAAATGGGACTGGTGACTAAAATGGGGGTCTTTTGTTTTTCCTCTGGTTTCCTTGATAATATCATTGGCCTCATCCTCATACACTAAATGGTCCGAGGCAAATGTCAGACAGGAGGGATATTTGCAGTGGTGTCATGAATTTTGTTCTTTTCTTTTTTTTTTTTTTTCTCAATACCTCTCTACAGTCTTCGGCAAGTCCACTGTCTGCTTCTGATTGCGCCTTTGCTTGTTGTTTGGACAATTTGTACTGGTTTTCAATGAACTCTTTTTACTCACTTTTTTTTTTCTTTCTGGGAGCTATGGATTTAGAATTGGTGTAACAAGGTGAACACAACTCTGACTATTGTTATGGTTTAGATTGAAAAAAAAAAAAGTTCTCCAAAGTACTCATGCACTTATAAGTGGGGCTTTTGGAAGGTGACTGAATCATGGCGTAGCATAGCTGGCTTGCTGTTCGGAGGTGGGGTCTGTTGAGAAGAAGCCAGTCACTGGGGGCATGACCTGGAAGGGTTTATCTCCCTCCTGGCCTGCTTCCTCCTCTCTCTGCTTTCTGGCTGCCATGACATGAGCAGCTTCATCTGCCCAGAGCTTCCCGTGATTCCATTTTCCCCTTTAAGCCCCTGACTATGGACTGTCACCATGGGCTAAAATAAACCTCTCCTCCTTTAAATTGTAGGTGTCTAGTATTTTGCCTCAGTGATAAGAAACTGACTAAAACACATGTGTTACTCCTGTTTCTCCAGCATAATTATAAATAGCATCCTTTTACTCTCTCTAGTATCCCATTTGATAAGAGTAGATGATAACTCAAGGTGGTACCTTTCCCTTTCTTAGGGTAATATGAATAATATAACCCAACCCTTCAAATCTTTGGGTCTCCAGCTCTGGAGCCAGCAAGTTGCAACAGATCCTAAGATGGGACTGAAAAAATAATCCCTTCATCAATCTGATTTTTCATTTCTTCATACCGGGGCTATAACTAAAACACATGTTCCTCCCTTTCTCTTTTTACATATACCGAATAAAGGCTGCTTACATGCTTTCTAGAACCTATATACATGTCCTTCCTGTGCCTTTTGTCTAAAAATACTACCAGTTTTTTGGTATCTATATTAAACATAAAAAAAAGAAAAAGAGTCAGAGATCATCAACTCTGCGTACAGCCATTTAGAAGTTTTTCATGTAAGAGTGAAGCTGTTGAATTTGTTGATTAAAGTGAGACTTCTGTGTAAAAATGAGGCTGGAGATTACATTTGGCTGTGAAGAATTCATTCCAGAAAATCAATAGTTGCTTATAATTTTAAAGACAAAAACTTTAAGATTATTGAAATATAAACCAAAATTCAACCCAGAATTATACCCTAAAAACAAATAACTTTTAGGAATTTATTGATTCTTATTTGCATCCAAGGTAAGCCTTAGAAAATCTTAGAAAAAGTTGTCCTGAACTTGTCTTTGATTTGTTGCTGAAGAGTAGACCATAAGTAAGAAACTGAAATTAAGTGAACTTTAGTTCTCACTTACTTTTCAGTAATTTGGCACATATTTATCGAGGGACTCCCATTGAGGAGGATAGAAGAAATAAAGACTGGAACAAGAAAATTCCTAGCTAAAATAGTAGTTTAAAAAAAGGCTATAACATCCAGGACATAGTCGAAGTACCAAAGTAATCCATGTCAGCTTCCCTTGGTTAATTTAGGCTCCTTTCCTTCCAGACCTGCCACACCTAAAATCCCTTAAATTCATAAATTGCTTCAGTTAAAAAGGTAAAGAACAGCAACCTGACCTTAACATTAAGGAAAATGCTGAGAAAATTAAAAGAAGGCTTAAATTATCCATCTAAGCAACCACCACTATGAAAGAAAAGTGGATCCGTACCTGCAAAACAAGCATTATCCTTCCAGGGGGTGGACCATCTTTTTTGTAGGTTCCCAGCCCCTCAGAAGAAGCTAAAGTGTTCCCAGTTAATAGAAATAAGAAAGCCCCTCTTTTAAGAGGCCCCACATGCCATTTCTTTGAGCGTGTACTTTTAAATTTTTGCCTAATAAATTCTTTTATGCCTCTTTGACTAGTCCTGAAAATTCTTTTTCCCTAGTACCTGCGAACTTGTCCTATGAGTAGGGAAAGTTTAAATTCCTCCTCTCTGCTTGGGGTACCTCCTCAGATCCTGTCTGGTAACAGTATGAGATATTTGTTATATACTTTAAAATATCTTAGCATAGATTTTGATAGTCTGTATGAGTTAGACGAACCGCTATCATTTATACCATTACTTTAATCAGAGGTCTCCACTGGAGGTTTGATCAGCTGGGAATATATCTGTAAAAACAAATTCCACATATGTATAACATAAGCATGATTGTTCCACAAATTTTTAGTCAAAGTTAAACTTTTGCTAATTACCAGTTTGTAAATTAGTAGTTTGTGAATTGGCATAGGGGATGTCAGGTAAGGATGGTAATTGAGACAATTTGAGAGATGGGAATTGGCTAAAATGCTTTACAGACTTCTCTGTCCTTGAGGGTAGGGGGCAGAAGAATCCAGCAAAAGGCTTCAGTCTCTGTAGCAGTGTTGATGATGAAGAACTAATATCTAAAAGGCCTTTTGTCTGGCTTTGAGCTGGGTCCTTCCAAAACTTTAGCACTGTTGACATTTTGGGCAAGATAGTTCTTCATTGTGGAAGCTGTCCTTGGCACTGCTAATGGTTCAGTGCCATCCTTGGTCTTTACCTACCAGATGTCAAGAACCTTCATGCCTCCCTTTCTGCTGTGAACCAAGTAAGTCTCCAGACAATCCTGATTGTCCTCTGGGGATAGAATGTTCAGCTGAGAATGACTGGTTTAAAGGGCTACTGGTTACTTGGGATCAGCTGTAAGAATAATTGAATTCTGATCATAGACTACTATAAATACTTGAGTAAACTTTCACACAGAAGGTGGTAGAGGTCAAGGGACTCTTCGAACTCACAGAACAGGTCTTGTGATCTCTTTTGAGAAGACTTGCTAATGTTTACACTAATAGCTCTGTGGGAAACAGATTTGGTGTGACCCTTGGTTTCATGATAGCAGGTTAATAATTGTGTGGAGACATAATTAAATCTCTCCTTCCTTGAAATTCTTAGTGCCTATGATTATCTACCACGAGAACCAAAGAATTGTGACCAAATTACCTCTGGTCAATTCCAACAGGGCCAGATGGTGGGAAATAACAGATTTAGCTGGTATGTGAAACTGGTCAGTGATGTCTACAGCAAAGTTCTAGGCAACTAGTAGAAAGAGGGACAGGGACCCACATGGAATGACAAACTCTGTTCTCCACCTCCCCAAAATGGGATGTAGTTTTATCATTTAATTTGCCTACAGATGCCCTGAGCAATTCTCAATCTCTCTTCCAATGGAAGCTGCTTTTTATTGAATGAGGCCGGGGAAAGGAAGGGAACTGTAGAAGCACAGGGTTTTTGTTGTTATTGTTGCTTGTTTTGTTTTAATTTTAGTTCAAAGGTCTTTTGCTTTACCCCACTGGTGGTTCTCAGAACATACAAGACTGAGACTTTGCTGTCATTTCCAGATTTTCCTTGGGAGAGATTTGGAGTCTTCATCTACAGCTGCCTACCCAATTCATAATTTTCAAATTCATACTTATCATAAACACAGCATATTTAAGGAATTTAAGGAAGGTCAAAAAGCCGTCTGCCCTGGGTACTGTCTGCAGTTTGTAATGCCTCAGGAAATTGTGCAGAACTCAAACTAAACCTGAACTGCTCCCTACTTTTGGAGCACCCCGACTCCTTGCAAACAGCCAAGAGAGCAGCTTGTGTTAACTGTCTTTCAAAACAGAGCCCCCAGCCTCACACCTCTTTGCAAAGCTTTCCCCTTCAAATCAGCTCCACAAGGCGGCTCTCAGCCTGGGAGAACTGTAACTGTCCCCACAGTCCCTAGAGAATCTGCTGCTCTCTTGAAAGGCAAGTTAACGATTTAATTGTGTCTATGTGGGATACATAATGGATGAGACTGAATAATTCAGGACAGGATGTTAGTGAAGAGGATGCAGCCAACACCTGCACTGGACAAAGATTTCTTTGGCTGCTTCAGGAAGGGGGTGTGCAGTCTCTGCATCTTGCCATATTGTGCTTCCAGCTGCAAACAGGCCAAAAGACAAGGACGAGCTCTTTCCTGTTTTCAAAGACAAGGATGGCTGTTTGAATGCATGTGTGTGAATGTGTACATGTGTGCATGTACACAGACATGTGCATGTGCCTGCGTGGATGCATGCTTGTGTGTCTGTGTATATGTGCTAGTGTGTGTGTTTCCTTGCCAAGACAAAAAGCTGATGAGAAATCTGGCACCTTTAAAAAGACACTGGTCTGGGATCCTTTTACTCAACCCCAGACCTGGGCCTGAGAAAAATATCAAGCCAGCTGAATTCTTCTCTAATGTTTTATAATAATGATAATAGAATGGTCCCCTACCAAGTTCAAAGGAGCTTTTCAGCTGGATACTGTGAGTGGGATCTTTGCTGAGGGAGGAATAGGGATTGCTGGAATTCTGTTGCTTTGGAGAAAAGGGAAACTCTGAGGTTGAACTCTTGGCTCACCTGAAATAACCCCAGAGCTGAAAGTATCGGGACCTGTGACCTGGCTTTTTGTGACTGAAGGGTTACTTTCCATGTAAGGGGCTATAGATTTTACAGTTTTTGAGAATTCTGTCATTTTGTTCTTCTTTTGTTAAATCTCAGAAAGTAATAGAATGAAAATTTTAAGTCAGTTCTGATGATAATTATCCAGGAATTCGATAGAAATATCTTGAGAGATGCCACGGCATTTATCTCAAAAGAAGAATAATCACCCAGATAGATCTCGTAGCTCTACCCTCATAATCCACATACATAATTCTTCCACCCTATTTAAGATTTTAAGACAAAGATTCTTACCAGCTTTGTTAGGCAGTGAAAGTCCCGGACTTTCTCCCTGCAATAGGTACACATATGCATATTTAGGGCATCCAATTTCTGTGAGCTCATGGGTTCTCTAAGGAACTATACCCAAAGGTCTAAGGCCTCTGGGTCATGCCGGTCTCTATAAATATGCATTTAGTTGTGGAGGTAACATGGTGCTATATTTTTTATGACCACTAACTCACTCCCTTTGCCTTAAGTGATAGTGAGAATACTGCAGTGACAGACATGATCTCAGGAATAAACACATTACTTAGGAACTAATTTACCCCTAGGAAGTACTTGGCCTGGGTCACAGCACTAATGCTTACTACATGTGCTTTAAGGAGCAGGGTTGTGGAACAGGTGCTCCCAACAAGGCAAAGAGTACAAAAGAAAGGCAGGAGTGAAAAGTGTGTTCCAGGCTGGCAGGTAAGCATCCAAGACTTCTTTCAGGGACCCTTGAAACCCTTCGAGATGCTGAGCAACCTGTGTCAGGCAGCTCCAGGTCCTGTCAGCCAGCTTCTCACCTCTCAGTGGAACTGAGATGGACTGTGGGGAATGAGTGCACAGCACCTTCAGTGCACAGCTGAAGTTAATAGCGAGGTCACCAGGAGAACACCCAGGAGCGTTAAGTGAATGAATTTTAAAGCTCAAAATGCAACACGGACATCTTTGGCTTTAGTAAACTACCACACCACTCATTTTCTGACATTTGACCGTGGGTGACCATGTAAATTAAGCAAATATGGGCCAATCTAACAGGACCTCATAGCACAGGCCTCTAATCCCAGCACTCTGGGAGGCTGAAGCAGGAAAATTTCAAGTTTGAGTGCAGCCTGAGGCAAGTTAACAATTTAGCAGGAGAGACCCAGTCTCAAAATTAAAAGCAAGCAAGCAAGAAAGCTGGGGATTTAGTTCAGTGGAAAAAAAAATCCTGGGTTCAAAGCTCAGTAATGCAAAAAAGACAGGCAAAAGCAAAAAGAATAGGACCCCTCTCTTTCAGTCATAAAGCCATCGTTCTGGAGAAGCTTTGGAAACCACCGTGTTCCCCCTCCTCTCAGACACATAGCAAAGGCAAGGACTGTGCCCATCACTTACTGAGTTGGTGGCAAAGCCAAATGACACGCACAGCCAGATCCACTGGCACTTCCTCGGGCCGTCTCCATTTTGCCCATTACCCTGTCAGTTTAAATGAGTCAATGGCTTCAGCTTCAAATAACTTCTCATGATTTAAAAAAGAAAAGAAAGAAAATACCAAATCAGACTAACTTTTCCATGACTCACTTTTCCAAAATGTTTTGTATCATTGTATAATGTACAAGGCAAATGTATGAGTCGGAATGGGGCACAGCCAAGATTCTGAAAGGGGGAGCATACATTTGGGAAGCCCTGATAGAGAAAAATCAGTTGCAGAGTGTCTTGCAGCAAATCATGCTTCTAAGTGCCATATTAAAGAGAAAGGAAAATGAAGACTTCGTATAAACCACAGAGCAGAAGTTGAGATTTCCAGTGAATCAAGAAAACAGAGATTTAAATAAAGGGTTGGTTGGGAAATAGGAGGCTGGGAGGAAAGGGATTCTTAATGGTGTATTGTTTTCGGAGCTCTACCAATTAGCAAACGTCTCTTATAAAAGAACTTAAGAGGGAAGGGAGGAATTTCATGCACTGAAGTAGCCCCAGTCAGCTGCAAATGCTCCAGGCTTCTGGGGAGGCTTTCATCCTCCTGCCTTGCTGGGGCCTACCATGACATCAGTCCAAGTGCATCCTGGGGGCCATTGTCATGCTGATGAGCCAGCCCCTGGGACTGTGTGCTCCCACTGCCCGGAGAGACATTCCCACCGCAGACTGGCTCAGGGGCTCATTCAAGCTGTGCCGAATTGCCCCAGAAATGAAAAGATCCAGCCTTAATTAACCACTGCGCTCAGCTCCCAATCACAGCTTGATTGTTGTGCTGGCTGCTCTCACTGCTTGGGAGGAAGTGCCAGGGCTCCCAGGCAG